>PVKC010018013.1:0-19895 GCA_004027635.1 Crocidura indochinensis
TAGTTTGAGGACCACTGAAAAGGCAGGCTGCAAGAAGGAGCATGAGATGGAGAAGCAAACAACAAAACAATTTTCTGCAGCCTTTCATTATCAGTGTAATTTAGTCTTACATGTTATACTTTCTATGCATTCTATTCCTTGATTCTATATATTCATTTGCTTCTTTTCCTTCATATGAGAATCCAAACCATTCACACAGATTATTGTTTTCATTGATAATGATCCTACCACTCCAGGGTACTCCCCCAGGAAAATAAAAATGCAAATAACTTTATAGTTTATTCCAGTAACTTTCTGAAAATGTGACCAACTTTTCTAAAGAATCTATAACTATGTTTAATTGGAAATAAACTTTTCCAATTTTTTATTAGAGTACTGTGATTTGTAATATTTGTTAATGGTAGATTTTTATACATATAATGCTCTTACACCATAGTCACCACCAGAGTGTCAGCTTTCCAACACCAAGTTCCCAAGGACCCCTACATCCACACCCCACCCTTGATAAGCTCAGTTCTGTAGTCCAACTCTCAGATATTATACCTTTGGCCATTTGTTACCTATTCTCTTACTATATTTCTTTATACCCTACACAAGAGAAAGATCATTCTGGATCTGTCCTCATATTTCTGACTTCATTATAATACTCTCTAGTTCCATCAACATCATAGCAAATTTCATGATCTTATCTTTTTTTTTTTTTTTTGGTTTTTGGGTCACAACCGGTGACGCTCAGAGGTTACTCCTGGCTATTCGCTCAGAAGTCGCTCCTGGCAGGCACGGGGGACCATATGGGGAACCGGGGGATCGAACCGTGGTCCATCCTAGGTTAGCGCAGGCACCTTTTCTCTAGCGCCACAGCCCGGCCCCGATCTTATCTTTTCTCATAGCAGAATTTTATTTCTTTGTATGGATAGATAGAATGATAGATACCACATTTTCTTTTTCTTGCTATTGTGAATAGTGCCTCAATAGGAGCACAGATGTGTTTTCAAGATAGTGTTTTGGGGCCCTTTGAAGTAGATTCCAAGAAGTAGAATTACTCAGCAATATGAAAGCTCAAGTCTTAGCTTCTTTTTTCCAATTCTTAACTTTTTGAGCTCTCTATATTGTTTGGCATAGAGGATGAGCCAGCTGAAATTCCCATCATAGTGGATGAGGATTCCTTTTTTTTCTGATCCTAAAAATTCTTACTTACCTACAAACATCAGTTCTAGTTACACCATAGACCCAAACTTCCAAAGTAACTTCTTTATTCAGACTTCAAATTTTGATCAATATCTGATCAATATTTACCCTGAGGTATTTCAAAGATTGTTGAGGCAGTATTTTCTCTCAGTAGGAAAGAAGTAAATGCAACTTTGTTTTATCAACAGATTATTTAGGTAATGTTGAGAACCAGAATTTGACAGTGACATTAATATACTTCAAATGTGTCTTTTGTCTTCAAGTTCCTTTAGTCCTTGTAAAATTCTGTATTTTGAATTCCCAAATCTGGAAGTGTAAAGGTTCAGGTTTGATTAACTATTATGATCCCAGGTGGAAAAAGGTTGAGGAGCACTAGGCCCCTTTATGTGATAGTCAGCCTTAGAAATTTATTGCCTTAGGGTTAGATCCCTTTCTTGATGCAAAACATATACTTTTGTGATAGAGGTATGTGATACAACATATGGCTATACAAATGTACAGAGTTAACTATGGATACATTCTTTGGGCAGGAGCTCTATAGAAGGAGACTTGGAACATAGCAAACACAGTGGATACAGATAGGTCTATAGTGGAGGAAAGTTTATTTAGACATTGAGAACAAGGGTGTGGTGCTCATTTCATGGCTTGAAGATTGGTTCTACTTTTTAATTTAAAGCATTGTTATTTACAAAGTCATTCATAGTTAGGTTTAGACCAGTGTCAACCTCCCTTCACTAATTTTTGAATTTACTTTTATATGTTAACTTTAAAATATACCAGGTACATGAAGCAGAAGGCATCACACATTTGAGACTTCAAGAACAATTTGTTCAGAGATAAATATGATCTCTATTGTGCCAAGAATTTTTGTGATTATTCAACATGAAAACAGAGAAAAAATTATTTTAAAAATAAACAAGAACTGGGCCTGAGTGATAGTATAGTGTGTAGGATACACTTGCCCTGTAAGGGACCAACCTGGGTTCAATCCCTGGAACCAAGCATGAATTTTCAAGCCAGCCAGGAATAATATCTAAGAGTGAGAGCCAAGAGCAAGTCCCGAGTCTCACTGGGTGTGGCCCCCACAACAAAAATAAATGATATAATTTCATTTAGTCATTCATTTAAAGATAATCCATATTAGACTTGTTATCTGTCAGAAAATGTAATAGACCCGAGACATAAAAAGAAACACAAATGTTGTGCCATACCTTTAGAAAGCTCAAAGAGGAACATATCATTTCAAAATCAATAAGTGATATAATAAAGGAGTACAGGATATTTTTTAAAAACAACATTAATATATGATTGTAATATAGGGAGAGCATTTGGCTGCAGTCTGAACCTACTCAAACTTGGTTCCATAGGCTTTACCAAACATTCACAGTATCAGTCCATAGGCCATTACCCAGGACTGCTTGACCTTCACACTACAGCGGCTGCGAGGTGAAGGCAGACATACATCTTTAGTGTAAATCACAACTGCTATTGGACACTAGACTTCAATACCACAGACATTGTCAGATATTACTAATTGTTAACTCTGTGTTATAATCCAGGTATACTTTATCCTACCCTTAGCTAATATAAATTATGTTTCTTCCAATGAGCTGGGATGACTTGGTAACCTTTAGATTTCTGTGAATTAGTTGGGTTTCTTGAACTCTACTTTTCTTTGATTCATATTTCAGTCAAACATTAGGACTTTACGTGTTCTTAATGTTGAAATACTTACAACACTGACAGGAGTTTCTTTGAGTTTTAGATAGAAATAGTTTTCATAAAGATCTCATTTAATTGTGACTGATAGAAAATATCAATATTCACTTCAATCAAAGTTGCCTCTAATTTAGGAAAATAATTATAGACAAGGTAGCTTGGCAGATATCAACTCCCCTTATTGAGCATACCCACGCTTATAGCTACTCCAATGCTTGCAGCTGTATCATAAAAGCTTCTTTCAGAGTTATTTTAGTTCATTTAAATGCAAAATTTATGGAGTGTAACAAACATTGCTGGAAAGACAGGAGGTATTCATGGCTTTTCAGTTGACATTAAAAGAACTAATGAGCTTTGCCACTGATAAAGCATTTTTTGCATTCTTATTTACTTCAAAGAATGGTAGCAACTAATAATCCCATGCACAGCTTTTCCATTTCTGCTTTTCTTGCTTGGTGCCAGAGTTTTCTTGGCTGGTGCTAGAATATACTGAATAGTCTGGCTGTCCTATTATCTGTATAATATGGCTTTGGTACTTCTGAATTTGAGTCACTTGACAAAGACTAAATATTCCTGATGAGGATAGGTTATATATGCCAGATAAATTCAACAAAGAGAAAAATATCACTGATAGGGCAGAACAATAAAGGGTATGTTCCTGCCAGTATGAAAATGGGTCCAAATCTTTTGATAACTATTCTTCACCCTTATGGTGCAGGAACTTTTTTGCTCAATCTTTGTACTACTTGTGGCTCTCCTCCTAGACCAGTGGTATCTATTTTCTCTGGAAATGAATGTTAATATAGAAGAAAAATAAGTAAATAAATAAATTAAATAATTAATTTTTTTTCAGGTCTGAGGATCAAACTGAACTTGGGTCAGTTTGAAAGAAAAGGTTTGGTAGGCTGGTGAAAGAGCACTGTGGGTAGGATGTTTCCCTTGCATGTGGCCAACCTGGGCTTGATCCCTGGCATTCCATATGGTCCCCCAAGCCTGCTAGGAGTGATTTCTGAGCACAGAACCAGGAGTAACAACCCCTGAGTGCTTCTGTGTGTGGCTCAAAAATCAAAACAAACCAAAAATAAGTTTTGAATTCAAGAGCTTTAATTTTGAATATCAAAAGTCAAGTTCCTAAAGAACTTTAGAGAAGGTAGATTAGATGGATGATGGATGTCAAAGCTATCCTTCCTCCTGTTGGAGACAAACTAGCAATCCTAGAAAACTTCTCTTTTAGAATCTTAGACATCAGCTGTTCTCAGTCTTGAGTTCTCAAGAGGCAGGGAAATCAGGGGGAATAAGAGGCAAATGCTGATTCTAACTCCCACCAAGAACTGAGTTCTTGAGAGCAGGAAAGTTTTTGCTTGCTTTCTCCTAGAGGTCAGAGCTCACCTTGAGAGAAGCCCTGTAGAAAACAGAGCCAATAAATTATGGATCAGAAATGGACATTTAGGTATATGGTCTGAAAAAAAAAAGAAAAAGAAAAGGTAGATGGTCTGAGAGAGCCCATGAAGGATTTTGGGCTATAATGAATAGTACTTCAAATAACAAAGAAAATAGAAGTAATCTCTTTGCTATTTTAATTTTATTTGAATATATATACTATATATGTATGTATGTATATTTGGTTTGGTGCCATACCTGGTGGTACTCTGCGGTTACCTCTGGCTTTGCACTCAGAAATTGCTCCTGGCAGACTCAGGGGACCATAAGGGATGCTGGGGATCAAATCCAGGTCCATCCTGGGTTGGCCGCATGCAAGGCAAACACCCTACTGCTGTGCTATCATCCAGTCCTCATTTGAATAGTTTTACCTAGAAGTGGGATGGCTGGATCATATAGTAATTATGTTTGTTTTTGTTTTATAATTTATGAGTTCTCATACTGTTTCTCAGAGAGACAAATTAGATTGTACTCTCAACAAGTATTCCTTTTCTCTCCACATCCTTTTCTACAATGGTTCTCTCTTGTTCTTTTGATAGAGACCATGCTAACAGGTATGAGATGGTCAATTTTTATTTACATTTTTAGATGATTAGTGATATTTGATCAGGGATCAAACTGGAACTAGCTGCATGCTAGGCAAGATTCTAAACTTATATAATAAGTATCTGTCTCTCAAATGTAAAGGTCTTACATTCAAATTGTTCATTTAGATTCAATTTTTAATGTCTTATTTTTTAAATAGTTTTTATTATGACCAATGTGAATTACAAGTCTTTCACAGTTATATTTAAGGTACACAGTGATGGTGAATTAGCACCATTCCCATCACCAGTGTTGTCCTCTCTCGACCTCTGTTCCCAGCATGCATCATGTACCAACTCTTTTGCCCCCTGGACTGCTAGTGTAACAGGCTCCCTTTGTGTATAAATTATTGTAGATTGGGTTATCTTAATTATGTTGTCGTTGACTTTGGATTTGGTGTTTAGGTGTGATCACCTTATATATATTTCCACTCAATGTTCATGCGGCTATTTGCTCCTAGTATCATCCACTATTTCCCCCCTCAATTTATGAGGCAGAACAAGATGATTTAAGTTCTGTGGGTCTGTTGGGGAAAACAGAGAGGATCCTGTTTAGAAGTCATAGATTAAAAAAAAAGAAGAAAAAAAAAAAGAAAAGAACCAGACCAAAACTCACAACGACAAAAATCACAGCAGCAAGTAAAACAAACAAACAAACAAACAGCAAAACAACAATACCAAGAAAAAAACAAAAAAGGAAGGGGGGCTGGTGTGGCAAGGTGTTTTTTATTTTTATATTTTTTGTTTTTTTTTTTTATTTTGCATAGACACAGTAAGTATTGGGGAAATTAGAAAGAAAATTCCCTTGCCTATGAGATACAGGGTTTCTTCACCTTTAAAGCATACTGTCATATGAACAACTACAGGCGCTGGCCATGCTCATTGTCGAAACTACAAGGTCTTTTTATGGTGCCAGGAAATATTCTGCTCAGTGTGACTGTCAAAATCAGTCGTTTGTAATTAGAGATCCTGGTATTTGCATAGGTCATAAGATGAAGTCTAGGATAGAGTATTTCTTTATGGGTTCAGAACTTCTAATTTTAGAAGCACCCTAGTTCATTTTTTGCATGTGGATATCATATCCCTGCTTCTAGAAATAAAAGAGAACACAAGGAGATAGAGACATATACCCTGCTCAAGGATTGGCAGGATTAACATCATTGAAAAGGCAATACTCTAGAAAGCATTGCAATCCCTCTAAGGATACCCATGACATTCTTCAAAGAAGTGAATCAAAAACTCCTGAAATTAATTTGAAATTATAAATATCCACTAACAGAGTCACCCTTAGGAAAAAAGAATATGGGGAGCATTGCTTTCCCCAACTTTAAATTGCACTACAAAGCAATAGCCATTAAAATAGCATGGTATTGAATAAAAGACAGACCCTCATATCAATAAAATAGACTTGAGTTCAGAGAATGTTTCCCAGACATACAATCAATTAATAAACTCCTGCTGAAATTTTTTTTTTTTGGCGGGGGGCCCACCCGGTGACGCTCAGAGGTTACTCCTGGCTATTCGCTCAGAAGTCACTCCTGGCAGGCACGGGGGACCATATGGGGAACCGCGGTCTGTCCTAGGTTAGCACAAGGTAAGGCAGGCACCTTACCTCCAGCGCCACCGCCCGACCCCCCCTCCCGGCTGAAATTTTTACATAAACTTGTCACTACTTGAGGCTGGAAATCATACTTGGTTACTTGTGAATAACCTCTTTCTAAGGAGAACTGTAGATAACTTGCTGCTAAGTCTTCACCTGATGGAAGCTTTTAACTCTCTAATGAGGAAACTACTATTAGTTTTACATAAATTACTGTATTTATTCTTGTTTTTTTATACTCTGAATTTAAGGTTGCAATTAAGCATGAGCATTATCTTTGAAGAGAAGCAAACCGCTTTTGTAAACTGTTGACTGGATTCTAAAGTTCTGAAAGCTCTCAGATTTATTATGTATTCTTACAATTGATCAGAGTCTTTGCTGCCAAAACTGTATGTTACACAAACAAAAAAATTTTTAAGGGAAATTTTCTCCAAATTCCAAAACCTTGTAGACAAAACAATGAAAGAAAAGGCTTAATGAGAGCTAAACATTCTCCTTACCCTCTATCTTTCTTTCTTTACTCTCCTTGACTTTACTTCAGTACTTTCAACTCTCTGCTTCTCTTGCTTCTGTCTTTGTCTTCTCTCCCCAGTAAGTTTGACAACATCCATTAAAATAATCTAAGGTGACACATGAAGACCCTGGGAGAAAATAATCAGCTACAAATGCAAGCAGAAAGTTTTTATGCTTTCTTCTATTATTCTAGAAAAGGACAAGAATTTCTGATTTTAAGTTTTACAACATACTAAAAGGGCACTTGTTCTTCTGTGAATAACTATCCATGGTGCTCTGGAAATTGAAGATTGAATTCAATTGAAGCTCACTGGTTCTATTAACAAAAGGAATTGTACAAAAGGTCTCTGTGATGTGCTATTTCCTTCATGGGTCAGGAATTCTGCAGCGTGTGATGGCTTGAACATCAGGCAGAATTTTCTAGAAGGTCTGTAATCCATAGAATTGCATTTCAGAATGCAATTTTTGTTCACTGACCTTTATGAAAAAGAAAGTCACAGCAAATTGATGGTATGAAAGTTGGAAATCATAGGTATAAGGACTGTCCTAATGGAACATTTAAAGCTTAAGGGAACTTTCAAGAAAATTTAAAAAAAAAAGGGAATTATGCCTACTACATTCACGTGGAAGATGAATTTGAGAATAATGTATTAAATACTTATAGAGTTTTTAAGTTTATTTGATTATCAATTTGTTTAGGTGAATATTCACAGAAAGAAAGATCTTTTATATCTTAAGCAAAAGCATTTTAAGTTTTTAAAACAATGGGGGTGGGCTGGTGGCATGGGCTGGACACTGGGAATATTGGTTGAAGGAGGTTGACACTGGTGGAAGAATTGATCCTGATACATTGTATATCTAAAACCCAACTAAGAATAACTTTGTAAATCACATGATTTAAATAAAAAAGTAAAATATATACACAACTGTCAAGGAGCTATGTACTCTACAGCTTTTCTTCCATTTCCAGTTATTTAAAGGCCAATACAGCTGGAGTCAGGCTTACTATGTGGTTTCCTGTGTGGTCATAAGTCAATCAACTACCCTGTGTCTATTTTTCCTATGTATGAAATAGAAAACAGGATCACATTTTTCTTTGGAGATTATTTACCATTTTAGAACATTCTGGTTCACAACAGTGATGGCTGGAAGTGCTTTTTATACAATATATAATAACATTGCCTTTATTTTTTAAAGCATCATGCATTGACAGATTTTTGTTTGAAGAAGGTTTGTTCTAAAGGAGATGCTACCTCTTCTATAAACGCATCTCTGATCACTTGTTTAGGGATCAACAAATATGCTAATGTAAAATGGAAGAGTGAGGCCACATAAATCTTACACTTTGTTCAAAGAAAGCAGGTTCAAAACAATGCCTTTAAGCAATCATATTCTTTACAATATCCTGCAAAAGCCACTTAAATGAATAAAATGATCATTTAAAAATATATGAATATGGGTTGGAGAGATAGCATGGAGGCAAGGGCGTTTGCCTTGCATGCAGAAGGAAGGTGGTTCGAATACTGGCATCCCCGAGCTTGCCAGAAGTGATTTCTGAGTGTAGAGTCAGAAGTAACCCCTGAGCACTGCTGGGTGTGACCCCAAAACCAAAAAAAATATGAATAAAACTCAATCATGAATAACTTTGTAATTAAAAAAACACAATATTATGAACAATTGGAAACCATGGTATTTAAAATAATGTTTAAGTCTAAAAATAACTATGCAAAATAAAATCTTCAAAATCTTTGATTTTGCACATATTTTTCTGTAATATATCAGTGGATTTCACATCAAAGAATTTAATTCGGGGGCAGGAGTGGTGGTGCAGTGAGTAGGGCATTTGCCTTGCGTGAGGCTGACTCAGGACAGGGTCTGGCCCCCAAACAAAAATAAATTAATTCTATAATATATTATACATGTCTATTATATATAATAAATTTATTATATATATGACTCCAGATATTTTTCCCTTAAGGTAAGCGTAAATAAATCTTTTGTGTTCTAACTTTCCTTTTTCATTAATACATTACAGCTATTTATTACTTCTTTCCCTAGGGCAGAGGTTTGCCAATTCCTTATCAGGTAACTTCTTCAAAGGACTCAGTTTCAGAGGTCCTCCAGAGACCCCAAGACTCTCGGGTCTTTAGGAGTCAAGCTCCAGGCTTTCTTGGTACTGCCCTTTCCTTGCTATTCTAAGCCTTCAAATAATTCCTTTCTTTCTTCTTCCAAAGATCCCAGACAACTCCATATTTTCTCCATCTCTCCAACTTCTTCTCTAATCCCAGCCTTATCATTTTTATCTGGATAACATCTTCCAGACTGGCTCTGTTTCCAAGTTTACTCATTTGTTCCAATATTTCTAACACCTGGATTTATTATTTACTTATTTATTTATTTATTTGGGGGGGGGGCACATCCGATGATGCTCAGGGGCTACTCCTGGCTATGCTCTCAGAAATTGCTCCTGGCTAGGGGAACCATATGGGATGCTGGCGGGATCAAACCAAGGTCCATTTTGGGTCAGCTGCATGCAACGCACAAGTCCTGCAGCTGCGCCATTGCTCTGCCCCCTGGATTTAAATGTCAGTTCATTTCCTTATCTGCTCCATTTAATTTTCCTCTTCTTCTCTTCTGATAGGTTTTGATCCAAAGAGATCTCTTAACCAATTTTCTAAAAACTCCATCTCAGAACCCAGACAGTAATAGCTTCCCATACCCTCCAATTTCATCTTGACCACTGGACCCTGATCCTTCAATCTTCTTTTAGGTATTGAGCTCTTTATTTCTATTTCAGAATCTCAATGTTTCTCATTCATGAAAAATTTTCTGCTAACTCTGTGATTCTTGCTTATCTGTTCTCAGTTTTAATGTTGGTTACTCAGAGGGGTTTTACTTAACCTTTTTCCTTTCATTACTAATGTAACAATATAAATTAAATTATTTTTCCTATTCTCTCATGATATTCATTCTTTACTTCCATGAAGCTCTTCAAAATTTGTGATTATGTATGTACTGCCTATATCTATCCAGTGTACCTTCAGCAGTTGAGTTCATAGTTAATATGCCCTGTAGATATTTAACCAACATGGATAATACTTAAAGCCTGAATATCTCAGAACCCAAATGCTGCATCTCCTCTGATAGTGTCTCCTTTGAAGACAGGGTAGGGATACTTAGGAGATAGAAGCAAAGCCATCATAGTTGCTGTAGTGATATTGATTCTGAATATGGGCAAGAACCTTCTGTATCAAGTGAAGAGATATATGGATCCAAAACCAATGATAGTCACACCTGAACTTTTATTTTATTTTATTTTCCCTTTTATTTTCTCGCCTCAATCACCTCCTTATCTTGCAAAAAATAATCTTCTCTCTCTTATTTTGTCTATAATTTCTTCATGCATTATTCTCATCTTGTCTGAGCTGTGTTTACCCATACCACTGAATCCAGTCCCAGTAAGGGAACCTCATTCCCCTATACCTTCATATACCTTTGAAGTTTCATGTTAGGTTATATATAGAATATAAAACATATGATCACTATAACTGAGTTATTTAGGTATTATTATTTTGCACTTGGGTAAACCAGAAAAAGACGAGTACATTACAAGGATTATAGTATTTGGTTTTTGTTTAGTTCCAACTAACCTATGGAGTACTCATTATTATTATGTATATTTTGTCAGGTTAGACTGTTGAAAGTGACATGCCCTAGGAAAGAGATGACAAGGGGACTCAAATCCAAATGATCTGGGAAGAGTAATTGTATAGCACATGCTTGCCTTTCCCACCACCAACCCAGATATCTTAAATAAAACTTTATTAAAGTACCATGATTACTAGCATGTTTGTAGTTGGGTTTCAGTCATAAACAGAATACCCCCCCTTCACCAGTGCAACATTTCCACCACCAATGCCCCCCTCCTTCCGCACCCCTGCCTGTATTCACGGCAGGCATTCTACTTCTTTCATTCTTTAACATTGTCATGCTAGTTGGTAGTGTAGCTATTACCCTAAAAGTGTTCACCACTCTTTGTGGTGAGCTTCAAATTGTGAGCCGGTACTTCCAGCCCTTCCAGCCCTTAACTCTACTGTCTCTGGACCTTTTTACAGTAATGTCTTTAATTTTTCTTAAAATTCATATTTGAGTGAGACTATTCTGTGTCTCTCTCTCTCCTTCTGACTTATTTCACTTAACAAAATAGACTCCATGTACATCCACGTATAGGAAAATTTTATGACTTCATCTCTCCTGACGGCTGCATAATATTCCATTGTGTATGTCAGAAGAGATGAAGTCATGAAATTTTCCTACACATGTATGTACATGGAATCTATCATGCTGAGTGAAATAAGTCAGAGAGAGAGAGAAAAAAAACGCAGAATGGTATCACTCATCTATGGTTTTTAAGAAAAATGAAAGACATTCTTGCAATGATAATAACTTTCAGACACAAAAGAGAAAAGAACTGGAAGTTCCAGCTCGCCTCATGAAGCTCACCACAAAGAGTGATGAGTTTAGTTAGAGAAATAACTACATTTTGAACTGTCCTAATAATGAGAATGTATGAGGGAAATGGAGAGCCTGTCTAGAGTACAGGCAGGGGGTGGATGGGGAGGAGGGATTTGGGACAATGGTGATGGGAATGTTGCACTGGTGATGGGTGGTGTTCTTTACATGACTGAAACCCAAACAATTATGTATGTAATCAAGGTGTTAAAATAAAATATTAAAAAATATTCCATTGTGTATAATATGTACCACCGTTTCTTTAGACATTCATCTGTTGAAGGGCATCTTGGTTGTTTCCAGAGTCTGACTATTGTAAATTGTGCTGCAATGAATATAGGTGTGAGGCAGGTATTTTTGTATTGCATTTTTGTGTTCCTAGGGTATATGCCTATGAGTGGTATAGCTGGATCATATGAGAGCTCAATTTTTAGTTTTTTGAAAACTCTCCACATTTATTTCCATAAAGGGTGTACTAGACAGCATTCCCACCAGCAGTGACCAACCCAGATTTGATAACAGTTTCCATATGGTTACTGAGCCCTACAAGACTGATCTTAAGCATAGAGACAAATGTAAGCCCTGAGTACCCCCCAAAAAACCAAAATCAAATGACCCAATTCCCAAACCAATTCATATTCTTAATCTTCCACTGCATCACTGTGTTAGACTCCAATTGTGTATCTCATTCTATTAAGGTAAAATGACATTGTCTAATTTTCTAGTAAGCAGTTCATTTACAATTATAATTTGGTTCCTTTTCTTATCTTTTTTTTGTTTTTTGTTTTTTGGACCACACCCAGTGCCACTCAGGGGTTACTCCTGGCTATGAGCTCAGAAGTCGCTCCTGGCTTGGGGGACCATGTGGGAAACCGGGGGATCGAACCGCGGTCCGTCCTAGGCTACCGCAGGCAAGGCAGGCAGGCACCTTATCTCCAGTGCCACCGCCCAGCTCCCTTCTTTTCTTATTTTTTTTAAAAATTTTTTATTAATATCTTTATTTATTTAAACACTGTGATTACAAATATGATTGCAGTTGGGTTTCAGTCATGTAAAAAAAACACCCCCCTTCACCAGTGCAATATTCCCATCACCAATGGGAATTCCCCACCCGACTTTTCTAATCTTCCTTTTCTTATCTTAAAATAAATTCAATTTTGATATTGTGTCATTGTTTTCTGATGAATTTGTCCTTTAAGTCCTATTCTATTGTGAATGGTGGGCCATTGAAGGGCAATGGTAGATATGGTTCAGAGAAGAGGAAGTAAGCATATATACTAATATTGATACTATGGGGAAAAGTAGATTTAATGAAAAAAATTTTTCTTTTTGGGAACACTCTGATGATGCTTAGGGGTTACTTCTGGCTATGAGCTCAGAAATCGCTCCTGGTTTGAGGGACCATATGGAACACCAGGAATTGGGAATTGAACCTGGTCCATCCTGGATCGACCATGTTCAAGGCAAAAGTCCTACCACTGTGCTATTCCTCCAGCCCCTATTTTTCATTTTTAATCATATGTAATTTCGATTTTATGCACTAATCTTTATGACCATATGAAAAACAGCAGATGCTTTTTAAAATATTCATACATAGTAATGTTATCAATATATTTAGTTATATGGAAATATTATTTAAAATAACGTCATGTTTATCAAGTTTAAATAAATGGCAAGAAATAATTTATATGCTTACCTTTCTCAACTTTAATATTTTATTTTTTAACATAAAGTAAAATGCTCTAAATCAGATACTTACAAATTATATTAGTAATATTTTAAAAATATCACACCCTTGGATTATAAGAATTGAAGCCATAAAAGCAAACTATTTGAGCCACCAAATTGTTTCATTTTTTTAAACAAACTTTCAAATGAAAAATTTTATTGTGTGGTGTTGGTTAAAATGTACAAGAAACAGGCTTTGTTATTTATTGACTATAGTTTAATTGTCTTCATTATAAGGTGACTTTATTAAAAGATAACTCAGTAATTCCATTTTTTGGAATGAATCTACTCTCCAGATTAGTCATGTGCACAGTAATTGTTGTATAAATCATGTTAGCACAATTTTCAATGGCATAAAATAGGATGTAGCCATTAATTAGAAAAAGTAATATTTTTGGAAGCAATTAAGTATTAAATTAGCAATGCTATTGATGCCACAGAGCTGTCAAAGAGAATCAGGAAAATCAATAAAAAAATCAAAGTTGACCAACAAATATATTTAAGCTTAATAATGATTGTAAGAGGAAACTGCATCATAGTATAATATTCTCTTTTTATGTTTCTAAACTTGCAGGATTTATTCATGTATGGGAATATAAAAAGTCAAAAGATTATTAGTCTTAATCCTGGGAAAAGGAGTGGAATTAGCAAGACTATGTAAAGAAGGGGAGAAATGTTCACATTCACAACTTCTCTCTATATATGTTTTTTCTTTTTGCCACAATCAGTGTTGTTTAAGGGGCTATTCCTAGTTCAGAGCTCGGAAGTCACTCACAGTGGTGCCAGGGTAACTAGGATACCAGGAATCAAACCTAGCACTCCTACATGCAAAGCATTTGCTGAATTTCTTTGAACTGTTTCCCTGATCCTCTCTATATTTCTATATCACTGATTTTTTTTGAAACAGTAATACACATATTGACTTTGTAACTTTATATGAGAAATTGAAAAAATTCTTTCTGTGGGCCTATCATTTTGGGGCTAGAGTGAATAATGTACTGGAATTATATTATGTTATTGTGACATACGGTGTACTTTGTTACATGAGCCAACATTTATTGCATAAAGTTAAAAGCATTTATTGAAGAATATACAGGGTAATCTTAGGAAGCATATATGGTCCATCCTTAATAAAACAAGGAAAATGAGGAAGATACCTTTGCACAATCTTCAAGAAAACTTCAGAAACTTTACTTTCCATCTCTCTTCCAGGTCCAGGTCTCTTGGGTCTGTCTCTCTGCACAATGCATAATAACTATAGATTGCTCTTCCTCCTTTTCTGGTTGTTTTTAATTAGTCATAGATCTGAGACTTTACAGGCTCACCACCATTTTGGCTGAGAAACATTTTGGGGAAAACTTTCAATAAAGACTGATTCAATTTGTTCCATACAGTATTTTATATTTAACAGTGACTTTCCAGTTTCTGTAATATTTAAAAAGTCATCCACATATACATGTTAAAATGATAATAAAAACATTGGATGGTCTCACTCATCTATGGAATAGGCTTAACTAGGAAATAGACAGTAATGAGTGACAAAACCATGGCCCTGGATTACGAAACTGATTATCAAGCGGTGAGGTGGAAGGGGTGGAGGGGGTGATTAAAGAACAAACATAAGGTTAAAGGTGAGCTAAGGACAGCAGAGGAAAGTCACAGGCACTTTGACGGTGGTAGTCACAACTTCTTACATATAATTTTATTACTGCAAATTTATAGTAATAGAACAATATATAGCAAATTATATATTATACTAAAATTTTATAATAATAATAAAATATAAGCATAATTTTTGTTTCTATAATTTTATTTATTTGGGGGCCAAATTCAGAGATATTCAGGAATTACTCCTGACTTTACACTCAGGGATTACTTTCGGCAGTGCTCCTAGGACAAGATGGAATGATGAGGATAGAATCCATATCAGTCATGATCAAAGTATATGCTCTACTCAATGTACTATCACTCCTGCCCCCTAAGCTATAATTTAAGTTCTGTTATTATTGTTGTTGTTTGGGGATACCACACTTGGAAATGTGCTCAGAAATTATACCTTGTGGTGCTCCAGAGATCATATAAGATGCTTGAGATAAAACCCACATTGGTCACATGCTAAGTAAGCACCTTACTCATTGTGCTATCTCTTCAGCTCCAACTAAAAATGTTTTTGTTTTTGTGTCACATCCAATGATGCTTAGGAATTATTTTTGGCTCTGCATCCAGTAGCCACTCCTAATGGACTCAGGGAACCATGTGATGCCAGGGATCAAATCCAGTTCTGCCAAATGCAAGGCAAGCACCCTACCTGCTGTAATATCTCTCTGCTTCCCCCATTTAAAATATTTTAATAAAATGAAAAATTTTATGTTATTTAATTCATAAGTAGATTACAAATATGAAAGCAAACAAAGCTAACTCCTAGAATGGTGAAAATGTGGTTGCTAGAGGAATGGGGAGAGTGCATGGAGGACTGGGTTGAGGATCCTTTTGTCAATAAGATGGTACTGAAACTCAGTGATGAGAGGTGAGTGTTATACACATGTAGAAGTGTGAAGCAATTTTAAATGCTCATAGTGTATAGTTACTCTTTTTGGTGTAGTGAAGTGATATATAGGAAGACCTATTTATCATTAGTTCTTTGCATATGGAAGGAGTCAGGAAAATCTAAAAACTACTTTGTAAGAGAATAATTTATTGATATTTAGATGTTTTGAGCTAGTTTCTAATTATTATTGACTGTTTATTTTGCCTTGCTACTACACAAGAATGAAAATTATGCTCTATTGACCTTCACTGAAAAAGACTTTAAGGCTTTCACTAAGAGAGGGGCTTATGACAAAAATTCTTTTGGTTGGTTTTGCGCCATACTAGGTGATGCTCAGTGATTACTCCTGGCTATGCGCTCAGACATTGCTCCTGGCTGGGGAGACCAGCTGGGAGGCTGGGGGATTGAAACGAGGTCCTTCCTAGGATAGCACGGGCAAGGCAGAAACGTTACCCCTTGTGCCACTGCTCTGGTCCCGAAAATGAAAATATTTTTGATAAGGAAAGTGATCAAATATAGTTTGAACAATAATTTTATTTTCATATTGTTACACTAAGATTCTTTGGTTCTCAGAATTAAGTAGAAATTGACAGACAGCAAAGGAAAGATTCAAACTGAGTTTATTGCAGATTCTGTTCTGAGTATAAGGGAGATACTTCTTCATGGGAGGCGAGTGTTATTAACATGTTCAATCTCTACCTGTGGAAGTAATTTTTGGTATTTAAACAAGGAATAAATAGGGGGATGGAGAGATAGTACAGCAGTAGGGCGTTTGCCTTGCACGCAGTCAATTCAGGACGGTCAGTGGTTCGAATCCAGGTATCCCATATCGTTCCCCGTGCCTGCCACAAGCAATTTCTGAGTGCAGAGTCAGGAGTAACCCCTGAGTGTTATCCCTACCCCCCAAAACAAAACAAAAAAGGGATAACTAGGCTGGTCATTCAATGTAAAAATCTTCAGACACATGCTACTTAGGTCCAATATCAGGGTCCATGTGATGCTAGGGACTACCAGTGAACCACATGAAAGGCATCTATCTTTGCCTATGTACTACTTTTACAGCTTATCATTTCTCTTTGTGTAAAACTATGAATCCAGTTGAGAAGTACTTACCCTCAGTATTTCATGGAATCCAACCCTCCCCAACTCTCATTACTATTCCATTAGAAAGGACAACAGATTTTATCTCCAGGCCTTCACTCATCTGGTCCAGCTATTAGCAGTGTTTTTTCTCCTCATCCTCACTTGGCATCCTTCCTCTTCAAGTGTAAACCTAAATTCATTCACATGTCTTTCAGTAAAACTTCCCTGGTGCCTTCCTTCATTATTTTTGAATAATATTTTTGAATATTTTTTTATCTTCTCCCTGGGTAAAGAAATTTAGTACTGCAGTTATCTTTCCATGTTGAAATTATAGCTTAAAAATGGTCTCCATCTCAGAACTCTGAGCCCTAAAGAAAGCTCACGCTTTCTCATCTGTATCATTCTTATTGCCATTCGTGAACTTCAAAAGCAAGGGGCATTCAGTGAAGTTTTGTTTAAGGAACACATTTGCTCTCATGTTAACTAAAATTGTTTTCTAGCAATGAATGATCCTCTTGGTTCACAGCAAAATTTTTACAGTCCAAGCACAATTTGCAAAGACTCTAATATCTCATAGACAAGAGTCTCTTGCCACACTTGATTTACTTCTTAATGGGCATGTTTCTTGTTTCATAGGCTGACCACCCTCCTGCCTGTTAGAGTCGCCTTGTACCAAATCAATAAAAGAGAATTAGAGGAAAGGGCAAATAATCCTTGTAGTAGTTATGCCACTATTTCATAATGTGAGAACAAGACTGGAAGGTTTAATTATTTAAAGTTCAAGAAAGTCTTAATCTCTTGTTACTTTATAAGTGAAGTGGATAACCCTAGGCCACAAGAATATACTTTATAAATGTAATATTGTGCTTGCTATTTTTACTGCCTTCAGGCCATTCAACTTCTTTCTTTTAGTATCTGGAGATCATCTTTCTTATTTTCTCTCCCTTTTCCCCTTTACCTTCCTTTTTAAAAATCATATTTTCTTCTTTATTTCCTTCATTTTAGTTTTAGAGAAGTTTTAGGTTCATAGAAAATTAAAATAAAGAATCTGAGATTTCCTCATCCTCCTGCTTGATACAAAACATGAGAATCAGGAATTGTGTCTTAACTCATCCAGGAGTGGTGCTGAGGCAGAAAGTAGGCACAAATCTATCTTGGAGCTAATTTGACATACAATTATAAATCCCTCTATCACATTTGCTTTTTCTTTCCAAAGTTTCAGTTTAAACTCCTATCTCCTATGTGATTTATATATACCTATGTTGGTTTGGGGGCCACACCGATAATGTTCAGGGGTTACTCCTGACTTTGCACTCAAAAATTGCTCCTGGTTTGGGGGACAATATGAGACACTGGGGATTGAACCAGGGTTGTCCTGGGCCAGCGTCATGCAAGGCAAACACCCTACTGCTGCGTTATCACTCCAGCCCCAATATATACATACATACATATATACATACATATATATATATATATATATATATATATCCTTTTCCTCATTTAGAAAACATCATAGTCCTAAGATTTTTTTTTCATGTTTTTAAAGGCCTAGAGTCTCAGACTCTGGATATAGAAAGTTTTTCTGTCCCTCTCCTTGCTGGGTCAATGGTGGTAGGAAGTTGTGGGCACAGTGATCCTTAATTTAAAATACCCTGTACTTTAATAATCATTTTAATTTTTTATTGAGACCATTGTGAATTACAAGTCTTTCACAGTTGTATTTCAAACAGTGAGTTAAGATTATTCCCATCACCAATGTTAACCTTCCTCCACCACCAGTATGCATCCCATACCACCGCCCTGGACTACTAGTGTAACAGGTCCATTTTGTGTTTAGCTTGTTATAGTTCAGGTCTCTTGATTCTACTGTTGTTGACTTTGGCTTGGGTTTTTAGATCTTATTTTTTTTCCACTCAATGCTTCTAAGACCACTTGGCCCCTGGGTCCCATCCACTTTTTTCTTTTCTCAATTTGTAGGAAGACTTATAGACATGAGACAGAACAAAATTATTCAAGTTCTAAGGTTCTGTAAAAACATGAGAGTCCCTATCTGTCTAAGAAATGGTTTGTATCAGTAAAGGACCAGGTATTTTATACTTGGTCTGTATTTTATACTTGTAAAATACAGGACTGTATTTTATACTTGTAAAATTAAAATACTGAAGTTCTCTCAGAAACTTTCTTACACCTACTTTTTTTTAAACAAACATGTATTGCATATTTACTATACCAATCACCACTCTAGAGATGGGGAATTAGTGGGAAGCACTAAAAAAAGACTCATAGAACTTATATATCTGACTGGTGTAAAGACACACTAAATAAACAGAGATATGATTTCCTGAGGGTGAAGAGTGCCAGAGGAAGAAGCAGAGATGAGATAGAAAATAATGATATTTGGGGGTTAGAAGGTGTGGGGTTGAGGGCAAGTAATTATATAGGTTGGTGGTCAAGGAAGGCATCTTTGCTTGAGAAACCTAAGGAAATGAGGAGGTGAACTACACTGATATCTTAAAAGATTTCAAAAATTAAGTTTTAATTATAGCTTAGATAATATGGTTAATATTTTCTTATGCTTATAAATTTTTTTATACAGTGCCAGTACTAAAACATCACCAAAGTATCCAAAACCCTCCATCAATATCCCTATGGTACTTACTGTCTGCCTATCCATTTTCCCACGCACTCCTACCACTTGGTAATCTATTTTGGAGTTCTGTGATAAGGTTTTGTCATCATTTGTTGCTGTATAGGAAATAGTACAAATATATAAACTGATATTCTTGAAGTTTTTCAGAACTGCAAAGAGGCTGATAGATAGGGAAATGTTATCCTAGGAGGGAAAGAACAGAAAGGAGATGAAAGAAACTGGATAGAAGTGGGAGGCAGAATATAGGAGCAGAAAAGGAGTCTCTATGTGGCACATCCCATGGTCATGACTAGAATTTTAGTTTCTATACCAGATCAGAACCATATAAAC
>PVKC010018014.1:0-19942 GCA_004027635.1 Crocidura indochinensis
ATGAAATATCCAGTGAGCATTCCAAAAAATAAAAAAAAATACCATATATATCCTTTGTTGATCTTATTATTGCGGATTGACTACTGAAGTGGATGTCTCCATGTATATGTATATCTATTTATTCTCTTCTTTTCTTTTCTTATGTTTACTGCCACATTTCTACCTCAATACCATGGCCTATATATGGTCACTATGTAATTCTAATTGAATTTATCACACTCCCTTTCATGGATTTCTTTGTAGATGGGAAAGTCTGAAGGTTATAAACATTACTTTTCCAAGTTTTTCCTTCTCCAGGATCTAGCCCAGATAGGAACTTAAAAAGCTTTTTTATTTTTAAATAATTCTTTCAGCATCTTCACACTTTGTTTTCAGAAATTACCATTTGCCATTGGCCATGGGTCATAACAGAGCGTGTCCTGGAAATATTCCCCATTTTTCATCTTCCAAATCTGTAATCTATGATGTTGCTCTGCCTTCTACAAGTTCAAGCTTTGCCACAAATTTTACTTTGGCAAAATTCCGTGTTTCACATATAGCTAGGCTATGATTGGAATAGAACTGTAAAAAAAGAATATAATTGTAAATGAC
Organism: Crocidura indochinensis; assembly: GCA_004027635.1. Taxonomy (NCBI): domain Eukaryota; kingdom Metazoa; phylum Chordata; class Mammalia; order Eulipotyphla; family Soricidae; genus Crocidura; species Crocidura indochinensis. Next base: position 592 of record PVKC010018014.1, read on the forward strand.
AGGAGTTTTAAAATTCTAGGAAATGTCATTAACTCTGTCTGAAGTCTAGGGCTTGACCTCATTAACTTCACCGGCATGGAATAAGACTCCTGGCTCTATATTGTACTTAAATTCATTGATGTTTATTTCCAATTGAGGTGAAAAGGCTTTGTAATTGCTGAACCAGGAGATGTGATTTTACAAACACAACAGGATAAGTCTATTTTTTTATATAAATGTAGTTAAGAAAATGCTTCCTTAAGGGAAAAATTACTTAGTTCTTATTTATTTACTTGGTTCTATGTTAGGGTACCAAAGAAAAATGTAGACATCTGTTCTTAGCTGTGCACTTTGTGTTTATTAATATTTTAAATATGTGATCTGTGCAATTTATAATTTCCCCCAATCATTTATTTATATAGATAATAAATAATAATGTGAGTCAATACACCAGGGTGAATTAATCATTCTTGTTGGGTACAGAACTGCTACTTGCTTTACAGATACAAAGAAATAAAAGTTCAAGAACACTAAATTGCATACATTGTAGTAATAGGTGAAACAGTTATGAAAAAGAGTGAGGAACAAAGAACAAATATCGACAGTTCCTCATTAATATAATAGGATCACATTACATAGAAAAAAAACAGGAAAGCAGGATTATAGTTTTACAATAATCTCTGGGTACTCTGTGTGTATGGGAGGGTGTGGAGGTGGTTGGCTGTAGTGCTCATGGAGACCATATGTGATGCTTGGGATTTGAACTGGGGTAGGCCACATGTAAGGTAAGCACATGTACTCCAATCCTATCTCTCCTGCTCTGTTCCCTGAAATTTTTTAACTGTTTACATTGGCGAAATTTCTCCCTTTTAATGACTCTGAAATTATGACCAGACTCATAGACTGAAGAATCTTTTCTTCCCTAACTATTAAGGATGTCATTGTATTTGAAGGAAGTTGTAGATTAGAAAGGCATAGGATGTACCAAATCATCTTCTTTTTGATAAATTTCACTTCTTGATAAATAACATGGCCATAAATAGGAAAATTAATATACAATTTTTCTATTGTTAAAAAGTACAAACTAAAGACAAAAGAACACATTATTTATAATATGATAGAAAACATTTTAAATTTCACAAGTACATTTTAGATGACTTGCTCATTTGTGGCTCTTTGCACAGAATTAAACATCTAGGTAGAATGCCAGTGATAACCAAACGAATAATCTACTTTATCATATAAGACAACAGAGACTAACCTTAAAAAAGGGAACAGGTTGAGGTACTATATTACACCATTACTATGGCAGTGATTTGAGCTTGTTTTGTTTAATATATAGTACTTTTATCATTTTTCTATCATAATAATAACAACAGAATTTTCAATTCCTTATGTCAAGTATTTAATGAGAACGTTGAAAAAATGCTTCTAGAATTTTAGTCCACACTTTTTATTAATCTATCAACAACTTAATTTGTATTGTAGTAAATTTAGAAGACAATAAATAAGAAAATCTAAGAAGTAAAGTTTTAAATATGCTATTTGTTCCTACAAATGGCATTCTAATGCCCATTCTTAGATTGAAAATATTTCATTGAAATATTAGGTTTCAAGGTGAAAAACTGAAACAGTCCCAAGGCATTTTGTTGTTAAAATTGATTTCTCTGTTGTCTTTTTTTTTGTTAGAAAATGAAACAACTTGGCAACAATCTCTTTGGAAATGAGGTGAAATTAATTATTTAACATGCTATACCCAGACACACATAAAATGACTAAAGCAGGTTTGGACATGTTTACTAATTACCCCAAAGCTATCTTTAGTATTTGAATAATTCTCCTATGATAAATGTAAGAAATGAGAGAAAAATGATTTCCCATTAAGTTATTGAGTGTTATATTAAAATAGCTTTCAAATATAAAAATACATACCTCATTTTAAATTTGTTTTTATTAGTTTTTTTACTTAGAGATAAGAACTAAAATCTTTACAAAGAAAAGAGACTTTCTAAGGGGGAAAGAACATAAAAAAATTGTTTCTTAAAATGAAATGTCCTATTGTAAGATAGGGCATTATTGATGGTCCCGAACTTTCCCTTAGAGTCTGAATGAAATTACTGAACACCAAAAAGGAACATCTGACAGTTATACCACAATGACTATGAAGTCATGCCAAGTTTTGGAGAGTTGTGACAGTTGAAATGACTATGAGATAAATAAATACCAGTGATGCTTGGTGTTAGTGAGATTAAAGCATAATAATTGTACATTTTGATAGTTTATATTCTTATTATCTAAACATCTGTGAGGTAGATTGATATATAACAAAAAAGACACACATATACATATATGACATGAATAAGATGAGGAGGAGAAACTTGAGGCTCAATTTGAGAAGAGGGTCCTCTTATAAATACAAAGCTATTTGAATAGATTTTTACCCCTTCAATAATTCTGACCAAACCTATCAACCATTTTTGGCATTGCTTGTGCCAGAACACAAGAATATTCGTTCTTTCCTTATGAAACTTCCTTTTAATTAAAATATTATTTACAGATAGTGAAAGATATAGGTCAAGGTGTTAAATTTAATGTTTTGACAAATGTATGCATACATTTGACTTACACTCCAATTAACATGTAGAACTTTTGAAGAAAGTTGTCTTATGCCATCTATCAACTATAAAATTTGTGATTATGAAAAGAATGAATGTATTTATTTTCCTAGGTTGCCTGGCAACCCTACTAGGTCCTCCTTTGGCAAATAGCAAAAGTCAAGAATATGTGAAACCATAGTACTTTTGATGGATTTGGCTGATTGTGTGTTTAATGAATTTCTAGGTGATAATTACCACTGATGATATTAAATAAGCTTTACAAATTAAATGTCATGGTCAAAATTCTTAGGTACTAAATTAGAGGGCTGTATTTTGCTTCTGAGGGAGCAATGCATTGGTATATATTAAACAGAATGGTCCCTGATGCCAAGGTGTTTTTTGGCTATAAGGCAGGAAATATTGGGAGTTGCTTTTTCACGACTCTCTGCTGGTTAAGCAAATTCCCATATCTCTCAAAGGAATATAAAGTTAATTTCAGGAAGAATAAGCACTGGGGAAATAAATTTTCACATGGGCTACCTGGCAGAATGCTGTGTATTTTTATAGCTGGCTCTTGAAAAGTCTTTGAGCTGGGTATATCATTCACACCATTGAGTAGCCTGATCACATGACAGGCATGATGAAAGTTGCTCAAGCAAGGTTTTGTTGAGAGATTTCAAAGGGTTGGTTTCTGGTAGAAACTATGTTGACTTTAAAGCAAGTAGTCACTTAGCAAACTTGGTCTTTAGGGACCAAGGCAATATATAGACACTGCCTACAAAATTGCACTCACAATATCAGGCCTGTAAAAGCACTTGTTAGGAAAAAAGAGAGATAGAAATTTATCTTGCTTTCTTAAATTAAAGATGCCTTTCCTATATGAGGGCCCCCTGAGAAATATGAACTTTCTTTAGCTGTGGTTAATGCCAGCAGCAAAAGTAGCAGCAGGGGAATTGTTCAGCTGAAACTGGGCAAAGGTGCTATCGTTTATTTTAGATTAATGGGCTTCTCTGATTTCAGTCCCAAAGTCCTTACCCATAAATGTGGACATTTCTCAAGACCTACAATATAATTCCTGCCATGGATTTCTGGCAGGATTCTGCCCACAGATGTTTCCAGGTATTTTTTCAGAATAATTTTGAATATCTTTGATATTTTTAGGTCAAGATGAAAGGATAATTGTTTTCTGCTGAACACTGGTCTAACTAAACTATACCAATATATTTCTAAAACTCCTTTGCAATAATATCAAGAACATATTCATCAGGCCTATCTCTGGCAGGCTCAGGGGCCTAAATGGGACGCTGGGGATCAAAACCCGGTGGGCTCCATTTAAGATCAAAACACTACCCACCATGCTATCACTCAAGCTCTGAATATATTCATTCTTGTCAGTATAGTATAAAATAATTTGTTTCCCCATAAATGTGTCTTGAAAAGATATAGATATAAAATATTTGCATTATTTATGAAGCACTATGGTAGAAAAATACATATTGGACAAGTAGTCTGAATCTAGGAATCTCAGTTCCAGATTCATCTCTAAATTAGGAGAATTAGAAATTTGTCAAGTCTTTTTCTAGCTACAAATTTCTATGTAAGTAGATAATAAAAATTAAATTTTTGAAAGTTCACATTTAAGTATTACCAATAATGGTTATCTGAAGCTCACATAAAAATTCTCATTAACAAATTGTATTTGTTCCCTTTTTGTTTCTTCACATCAAAATAATATGTATAGAGTGTACATAGGAATTTGTTCGTAATTTTCATTTTTACTATAGTCTGGCCCTCCAATGGTCTGAGGGACAGTGAACTGGGCCCCTGTTTAAAAAGTTTCAGGACCCCTGCTCTAGACTGTCATTTTTATTCTCTACAATGATGGAGGAACTCCTTTAAGTTAATCACACTTCAATTTAAGATGGGTAAAACAAGCAAAAAAAAATGTTCTACACAGCTTAGAAGATAGTATAGAGTAGCCATAATGTTGTTGTTTTTTGTTTGTTTGGGGGCCACACCCAATGTTGTTTGGAGCTTACTTTTTTCTCTGCACTTAGGACTTATTCCTGACAGTTCCTGAAGGAAAGTGTAATGCCAGGAATCAAAACTTGGTCAACAACTGAGTAGAAAGTTTCCAGACAGCACAAAAGGACCTCGGGAGGAGAAAAAGAGCATGTACGGAGTCTATCGTTATTCCCATAACAGTATGTTTCAAGGACAGAGAAACCCTGTATCTCTTAGGCCAAGAGAATTCCCTTTCTAATATCCCCAATATTTACTATGCCTATGCAAACATAAAATCACAAATTAATTTTTTGTTATTGTTGTTGTTGTTTCTTTTTGGTATGCTTTGTTTTGTTTTTATTTCAGGACCATGGTTATTGTTTGATTTTTGTCTTTTTTGCTCTGGTGCTTTTTGGGTTCTTTTGTTTGATTTTTTTGAATGGTCTTTATGTTTTTTTCCTTTTTCCCTTTCTTCTTTTAAATTGATTTTTATAGCCTCTAGAAGGACTCCTCCCGTTTCTGCTTCACAAATTGAGGGGGAAATAATGGAATGTACCAAGACCAAACAGGTGTATGAACACTGAGTAGAAATGAAAAAAAGACCATACATAAACACCAAATCCAAAGCTAACAACAACAGAATGAAAACCCAATCTACAATAAACTAGACACAGAGGGTACCACTTACACTAGCAGTCCCGGGATCCAAGGAGGGGCATATGGGATGCATGCTGGGAACAGGGGTGGAAGGAGGACAATATTGGTGGTGGGAATGCTCCTGATTCAATGTACTATTCACTATGTACCTAAAATATTACTGTGAAATATTTTTAATCCACTTTGGTCAAAATAAAAATTATTTAATTAAAAAACTTGATCAAGAACTCTACCCACTGTACTATCTTTCTGGCCCAGTAGTAATGATCTTGAGGAAGTTTAAGGCTTTATCGAGAGTCCAATGTCCCTAGTAATTTTTCTTCTTTATGTATTTACTAATTGGTACACAATATTTGATTAGGAAGTCAAGCAGAATAGTTATGAATCAAACTTTCAATATAATCTCACTACATCGAGGACATTAAAGTTGTTGTGTAAGTTTATCAAGCTACTTTGAATAGAGGGTCTTATGTCTCAGAGGAAAGAGAAAGTTATAATAAAAATGAGTAAAGTTCTGCAAAGATTTCAACCCTCAGAGCATTTGCAAAATTATAAACAGCATATAGTAAAAATATACAAAATTGGAGAATGGGAGCAAAAATACTAAGTACAACTTTTAGTCAATGTTCTTCATATGGGTGAGCATTGATATCTAAATTCCAGGGCCCTTATAAAGAAATTTTTTATAAATTTGCTAGAATATCATCAGAGTCCTGAGTGATGTAAAGTAAAAATTGAATGTAGACAATCCACCATAAAACAGAAATTCATGCTTAAATATTTTCAATTCTTGATATAATTGAGATGATCTAATTGTAGTCTACCTGTTGATCAAAAGAAAGTGAAATTTTTTCTTAATAAAAGCATTACATAGTCACAGTATTATTTTCTAATTCTCTGTTTTCATTTAAGAACCATAAGATTTTATAGGATATAGGACAAAATAAACAAACTGAAAAATTCAGTAGAAGGAAATAGACCATTAGGTGATTTATATATGAAAATTATAGAATATCAAATACACATAATTAATTTTTTTCATGTTTAAAATGTTCAGAATTGATTATATTGCTCATTGTATAGCTACTGAATATACTGAAGTCAGTTGTATTTGATATTTTAATTGTTCTATATACGAATCTTATCCCAAATAAAGTTGGCAAGAAAAATGGAAACAAAATATCTACAAGCGAAAGAAAGCACTATGAAAGTTGTACAAGGCATCAAAATATATAAAATAAAAATTAATATCATAATTTTAAGAAAATATACAAATTTGTAATATTAATGACAAGATTATAGTACTTTAAATAAATAATAGAACAAACATATAAGAAAATATAAATGTAAAATATTATTTAATAGCTGAAGTAACTGCCTGCATGTATTATGTTATACAATAAATGTGATAATTCATCTTGAGGTTTAAAAGGAATATTTAACAACTACAAAGCAAATTTTTAAAAATATTTTTTGGGGGACCACATCCATTGATGCTCAGTGGTTACTCCTGGCTATGCTCTCAGAAATTGCTCCTGGTTTGGGGGACCATATGAGACACCAGGGTATTAAACCGTGGTCCATCCTAGGCTTGGGCTTGCAAGGCAGACACCTTACCTCCAGCAACACCACACCAGCCCATATAAAGCAAAATTTAATAGATACAGGTAAAAGCCTGTATCAAATACTGGCAGGAGGGGGATTAGGGAGGTGGGAAATTTAGGGCATTGGTGATGGGAATATTGTATTGGTGAAGGGGATGTTCTTTCTATGACTGAAACCCAACTACAACCATATTTGTAATCAAATTGTATAAATAAAGATATATATGTACATATATATAAATACAGGTGAATAAAATTCTAACAGGTTATGCTTTTTGCCCAGGATAGAATTCAGCTAGAAAAAAATTAAAAGATAAGTACAAATCCTCAAATACCAGGGAAATTAAAAATATATTTGCCCAGGATAGAATTCAGCTAGAAAAAAATTAAAAGATAAGTACAAATCCTCAAATACCAGGGAAATTAAAAATATATTTAAAAAGTAGGCGCCAGAGCAGTGAAGCAAACTGTAAGGCGTCTGCTTTGTGCATTCTAGCCTAGGACCTGACTGAGGTTTGATTTCCCTGCCGTCCATATGGTCCCCCAAGTCAGCTGTGATTTCAGAGCGCATAGCCAGGAGTAGTAACCCTTGAGCTTCATTAGGTGTGGCCTAAAAACCAAAAAAAAAAAGTGGTGGGGGGGAATTTAAGGGAAATAATAATTCAGATCAGACGCCTTTTTAAATTCAAAGAAAAATAAAATATAGTCCAAAATTAGATTGAAATTAAACCTGACTTAGAGTTGATTTTAAAACTGTGATTTTATTAAAAATTAGAGGATGTTAAATTTTCATAATCTAAATATCTACTTCAGATACTTTAGATACTTAGAAACTCACTGTAGAAAATTAGAGGCAAGGTACATAGAAATAACAAACACAATAAATTTCATTGTTAATAAAGTAAATAAAAAAAGACAAAATAACCATAAGCAATAGAAAATGATGATTATTTCATGCATTATAAAAGTGATGATATTCTAGTTAGAAAAATTAGAAAAGAAAGAAGTAACATTTTAATTAATTAATTTTATTACTATTATAATGAATGAGCCATCATTACACATCATTGAGTCAGTAAAGGGATATCGCAATACATTTTAAACATAAAATTAAATGATTAAATTAAAAACAGTATTAAGAGAAACAAATCACAAAATAATAACATTTATTTTAAAACATCTAAGTTAAAGTGACTTTCTATTCATTGTTCCCAGCATTAAAAGAGAAAATCATTAATTTTTACAAACTCTGAAAAGCAAGGAATACTTCATTCTTATATTGTATTGCCAGTGCAGTACTAGCAGAATTCAATACTGATAGAAATTTCTGACAATGACATTACAGCAAAAGAACATTAGAAGTCAGTTCTTTGCAAATTTGTTAGAGGGCTATTCCTAAATAAATTATTTATGAATATAATTCATCAATATATAAAACTTATTTATTAGAAATGCTAGGTTATCATCAGAAAAGTTTGATATGTATTCAATAAAATAACCAATGAATTTTATGATTATGAAATTACATAATCATGAAATCAAAAATAAAATTATGTGATTACATAAACTATGCAGAGAAAACACTTGACAAATTCAAAATATATACCAAAGTTATATCGGTATGTATGAAATCTAGTCTTTTGCGATTTTAAGAGGAGAGTTATCTTACTCTAAGAAAATCATGTATTACTTATTTTATCATTGTAATGTAGGTTACACAAAATAAAATAGAAATACCATATATATGTATAGTGATGGTGATCTGTTAAGTCTATAGGCTTTTAGAACCAGCATTTATTTTATCTTTATCAGAAAAATTCTTGGCAGCCAGGAAAGATCTTGCTATTAATTGCACCTATAGCATAAATATATTGTAAAAAATTTCCTTGGACATCTTATTAAACAAACTACTACCTGTTCTATTCATTTATTTGGCATAAATGTTATGTATTCAGGAATAAAAAAAAAGCCTGTTTAGCTAAGTTTAACTATTGCAAGGGGAGGAACCAAAATAAACAACCAAGCAATTAAATATACACATTTTTATCAGACATAAAAAGTAGAAAAAAAGAAAAAAAGTAGTGCCATGATGGGGCCGAAGTGGTGGTGCAAGTGGTAGGGCGTCTCTCCCTTGCAGACACTAACCTAGGACGGACCACGTTGGATCCCCTGGCATACCATATGGTCCCCTAAGCTAGGAGTGATTTCTGAATGTATATCCAAGTGTAACCCCTGAGTGTCACTGGTGTGGTCTAAAAGCCAATAAATAAATAAATAAATAAATAAATAAATAAATAAATAAATAAATAAATAAATAATGCCATGAGATTAGGAATAACCTGGAAAGGCACTTTACCTTGGGATGTCTTGGAAAACCTCTCAGAAGGTTTTGGAGCCCATGTGCGGTTTTGGCTACATGGAAATCTGGAGAAACTATTCTTAGTGTAGAAAGCAATGCTATAAGCATTTGTACAAAAGGCCTCCAGTCCATGGAAAAAAGCAGAGTGTATTTTAGGAAAATGATGCAGGTCAGTAAAGGGACAAAGTAAACAAGGTAGACATGATAGAGATAAATTTGTATTTGTACCAATTCATGTGCAATCATAGCTTGGGTTGTTGTCTAGGTGCAGTACAGACCTTTTAGATAGAATGGTATAAATTGATTCATGTTCTTATATGTTCAGTGAAGGACTAATAGTGTGTCATTGTGACCATTAACATATTCATGGGGACTGGATAAAACTGACTTTGGAAAAGGGACTTGGGTAGATTTGATATATATTTGGAATTTAAGTGGAGAAATTGTGCTGTGTGAAAGTGAAAGATGAAACATTTTTCTACATCTTGGGATGGGTAATTGAATAAAAGAGTTGACTGTTTTTTACAGGAAAATAGACGAAGAATATATAGGGAGGTGGGGAGTAAAAGCTTCATTAGTCCTTCATAATCATATCAATTATGCAAAGATGCATCTAAAAATATTAAGAGCCTAGGACTAGAGCAATATAGCGCAAGGAGCAGGTAGAGGACTTGCCTTGTGTTCAGTTGACTTGCGTTTCTCTTATGGTTTCATCATCACCTGCCAGGAATGATCCTGAAAACAGTCAGGATAAACCCTAAGCACAGCTGGATGTGGCCCCCTAACAAAAGCAAAATCAAACAAAATACACAAAAGATATGAGTAAGATAGAAAAGAAGAGAAGCTAGAAAGATCATAAAAACCCTTACATATCTGCACATGAGTAGAGCAGAGTATGACTTAGAAAAAATAACCAGATATTTTATGAATAACTTCCTCTAGTTGTTTTGACCTGGTCTTTCCTCTGTACCTGAGTATTCCTATCATCTCATTTGTTTTTCTGAAAGGCCAGTAGTCTTTGGTTTATGAGTTCACTTAAACTTAGTTTCTTTCTTGGAGGCATAGTATACACTCAAGTATAATAACTCTGAAAGTTAGGGTTTCTATCTCAAGTATATGTATTAATTTGGAGGTTGGGAGACAATTCACAATATTTGTACTTATCTTCTATCATGTTTACTCTTTCATTGTTTGAGTCTGTGATTCTATTCCCATAGTAAGACAGAATTGTGTTCCATCTTGTTTGGTAACATTATGTTGCTAAAAAGGTGTGGGTACTACATATCTAATTATATATTTATATTTAAATCATCTCTTCTAAGATATACATGGGTAGAATATTCCTTGTATTTTGGTGTGGAGTTATATTGGCAGTGTTTAAGGGTATTCCTGTCAGTGTTTTGGGAGCTCATACACTACAGGAATTAATTTGAGATTGTAGCATGCAAAGCATATGCTCCAGCTCTTGAGAAAGCTCTCTGGCCAAAATATTCTATTCACTTTTTTCCACCAAAAACAAGAAATTATATTGGTGAACACTTGGCTCTTTCCCACTTTCTTATACACCAGAAAAAAATTTTCCTCAAAATTAAAATTTCAAGAACTATTTTTAATGAAATACTTCAATTTTCCTCTTAAAAGATTGCAAAAGATATAGTTAGATAATTTAAACGGAATAAACTATGGCTAATGATTGAATAATGCATTGCTTAATTAGAAAAGGAAGTCACAGTATATGTAACTCTGTGGAGTAGTGAGCAGTGGTTTTTTTATTTATTTTTTATTTACTTATAATTTCACATTAAACATTTTGCTCTATGAAGCAATAAAGACTGGGTACAATTAAAATAACTATATGTTTTCAACTTGGAGAAAATTCTTGACCTTCTTGTATATTCATATTTAATTGGAAAGTTATTAAACAAAAACATTGTGAAAATAAAACATTGGGGATTTTTTATTAATAATTTTTATTTTGACCAATGTGGATTACAAATCATTCACAGTAATATTTCAGGTATAGTGACATTGAATAAGGGGTATCCCAATCATCAATGTTGTCCTTCCTCCACTCCTGTTCTCAGTCTATGTCCCATATCACCCCTCTTTTTCCCTCCCCTAAGCTGCTAGTATAAGTGGTCCTTTCTATGTCTAGCTTGTGGTAAATAGGGTATTAATTCTGTTGTAGTTGGCTTTGAATTTGGTGTTTTTAAGTCCGATCATTTTTTATTTCTACTCGATATTCATATGACTGTTTGGTCATGGTGTCCTCCATTGTTTCCCCTTCAAATTGTGAGGCAGAACAAGATGGTTCAAGTTATGTGGTTCTGTTTGAAGGGAAAAAAAAGAAAAAGAAAAAAGGGGGGTCAAAATTCAAACAAGCAAAAAAATGGTAAGAGTCCTTCTAGAGACTATAAAAATCAGTTTAAGAAAAGAAAGGGTGCCAATCTCTGGGGTGTGAGGTGGTACCTCATAGTTGTTTTGATTTGCATCTCCCTGATGATTAGTGATGTGGAGCATTTTTTCATGCACACATCACAAAGAATGAGTACAAGCAGTGTTGGTGGGGATGTGGAGAGAAAGGAACTCTTATCCACTGCTGGTGGGAATGTCATCTAGTTCAACCTTTATGGAAAACAATATGGAGATTCCTCCAAAAACTGGAAATCGAGCTCCTATACAACTCAACTATACCACACCTAGGAATATACCCTAGGAACACAAAACTACAATACAAAACTCCCTTCCTTACAACTATATTCATTGCAGTACTATTTACCATAGCAAGACTCTGGAAACAGCCAAGGTACCCTTCAACAGATGAATGGCTAAAGAAAACGTGGTACATATACACAATGGAATATTATGCAGCTGTCAGGAGAGATGAAGTCATGAAATTTTCCTACACATGGATGTACATGGAATCTATCATGCTAAGTGAAATAAGTCAGAGAGAGAGAGAAAGACGCAGAATGTTCTCACTCATCTAAGGGTTTTATGAAAAATGAAAGACATTCTTGCAATAATAATTTTCAGACACAAAAGAGAAAAGAGCTGGTAGTTACAGCTCACCTCATAAAGCTCACTACAATCAGGGATGAGTTCAGTTAGAGAAATAACTACGTTTTGAGCTATCCTAATAATGAGAATTTATGAGGGAAATAGAAAACCTGTCTAGAGTACAGGCGGGGGTTGGTGGGGAGGAGGGAGATTTGGGACATTGGTGATGGGAATGTTGCACTGGTGATGGGTGGTGTTCTTTACATGACTGAAACCCAAACAAAATCATGTATGTCATCAAATTGTTTAAATAAAAATAAAAAAAGAAAAGAAAGGGTAAAAGGAAGATAAACATAAAAATAATACAATAAAATCAACCTCCCAAAACAAAAACAAAACAAAAACAAACACACAAACAAAAAAATCCTGTAAAGCACCACACCAAATTTTTTGAATAAAACTAAAAATGCTTAACTCTTGTTTTCCACCATAGAAAAATTGATCGTAAATAGATTTTCCTATTACTTAACATTTCCAATTATAGTAGAATATACCAGTCTTATGAGTGAAGAAACTGTATTTGGAATATAAGTATAGAAGGGTAGGAGGTATAAATTGAATTGGGTATTTACTGTGCTGTTCAAATATTATATTAGGGTCAAAGTTGATAACACGGCAGGTAAGCAGTAGGTCACTTGCCTTGCTTGCAATTGACTCTGGTCACCTTCAAGAATAATTCCCGAGGACAAACCAGGAATAATCCCTGGCAACTTTGGTGTGGTCAAGCAAGCAAACAAACAAACTAGTAAATAAACAAATAGAAAAGACCACATTAGACCAATGCTGGGATTCACTATAAAATCTTTTCTAATTGAAAAAAATTAATGGCATTGAAATAAATTTAATGGCATTTTTTGAACAATGCTGTTGAACACAGCAAGTGCTCTAATTTTAGCAAGTAAAGAAGATATTATTTCTCAGCCCCTGATTATACATAGATGTCCTGCCTGTTCATGGATCCTGATTCTTCCATGTAAGCTTAACTCAGTCTGTTAAATAGCCATATCCCAAGTTACTCTTAGAACACATAGAGACCTAAAAGGATAATTAGGTTAGAAGGCAGAATATATTTTTCTGCTTTCTACTTTGTTCTAATTTTCTTCTGTTACACAACTATGGTTTAATCAACCAATTATGGGAGAGAAGGAATATCCTATCCTTCTTTACAAATAGAGTACAGTGGGAAAAACCAAACAGCTCGTTCATTAATTCTTGGAACTAAAAGAAATGAATCTCTTCTATGTACAAATAAGCCACGATTAAAGCTCATGTTTTTCAGTTGTCTTCACAAATGTCCTCAATTTTGAAAATTGGAGACCTTAGTGAAAATGTTTTTTCTCTTCCTATTGATTTTCCCTCCAAATGCCACACAAATTCCTTCTTGTTTATTATGCCCTTCCTGTGTTATCATGAATCAAAGGTACATTAAAAAACAGGAATTGTGAAGAGTTTATAAAAAAAAAAAACTTCTTTCAAGTTTATACATTGATCTCTCTTCCCAATTTGCATCTGATAAGTAGAATTTTACTGATTCATGCATAATGATTTATTCTGGCTTTCTTTTAAACCTGTGGTCTCCTTTGAATACATATCTTGCTTTTTGTCTTTTTCTATATCTCTTTGATTACACTTTTCTACTCTAGGAACGTCTGTGTTCTCCCTTGAACATATTGCTCCTTTTATCTCCTCTCACATTTTGACTAGTTGCTCATAATACATTGTTTCCAGGTAAATGGGAGCAAAATTATTAAAAAAGAAAAAATAAGAAAATAAGTAAGGAAATGAAGAAAGGAAAAAAGAAAATACAACAAGAAAAGTTGTGAAAATTATTGTGTCTCACAATGAGGTCATTAAGTTTTTGTCAGATGTTGTATTAACTCCTGTTCTTAGCTTATCGTTCTTTTGCTTCTTTGGATTCTGAAAATTAGATGACTCCAAACACACACTGTCACCTAGATTGTTGTGTTATATGGGGATGTTAGTATTAAAACATAATAGAGTTGCTCATTTGTAGTCACACAGTTCAGGAATTCCAAGAACTATTGCTGCTACTAAGACTTTTGTGGAATGCATTTCAGCTACCAGGTAATTCAAAGTATGAGAAGGCAGAGAGAGAGAGAGAGAGTACCTGCACTCAATCAAAAAAGTCTTGGTACTGTCAATGCAAATACTGGCATAGCAGAAGTTTTGGTCAGATTGATGTCTCTGCAGAGAGCCATAGATGAGTGATGAATCTAGGTCATTATCAAAGTGGCAGTTGTGGGTGATGGATGCGGCAGAAGTGGTTTAGCAGGGCAGAATTCGGCCCATAATCTCCTCCCAAGACTGTCAGCTTTCAACTGCATAGCCAATATAATCATAATTTTTATGGCTTGATTTATATCTCCTTCGAGAATCAATGTCTTACTGAATGCAGACTGTGTTTGTGGGGTGTGATTTCAGCTGCCAGGCCTTCTGGAAGTTGTGCTTCACTAAAAATAAATAAACAAATAAATAAATAAATAAATGATCAAAATGTATTTAGTAAAGTTTTGATAAGATTAAACCTTATATTAGTTAAACTGAGTTTAAACTTTGGGTTTCTAACTTCTGAGAATTAATTTCTGCAATTAAATTTAGCAAACAGGAAGTGATCAAGGTGAGATATCAGGCACCTAGAATCTGACAGTTTTTCCTTCCTTTGTCTTTAACGTGCATAAATGAAAACAATTCAATTCAATGACAGATGATGAATGGAGAGGATGTATATATACATATATATATTTACATAATACACAATGGAATACTTTTCAGTTATGAGAAATGATGAAAACCTGTGGTTTGAAACAATATGGAGTTGGGAGGGAATAATGCTAAGCAACAAAAGTAAAATAAAGAGGAGGAGGATATATATCAGATTATTTTACTGTGTAGTTATAAAGAAGGAAATCAAGGGATCAAATAAACAAAACCTTGGACACATAATGAGGACAAAAGAGAGGTAGGATGATATATGCAAAAGATAGAGGTGGAGTAATCATGTGGGATGGTGTGTGTATTATGACAATAAACATATTTAAAAAAGTACTAATTTGTGATATAGTTGCAAGTTTCATGAATAAAAGAATATTATAATGAACTTTTTTGAATAATTTACTTCTCCTGGAAGAACTTAATTGTCCAGAAATTCTAGATTTGTTTTTAAATTGAATTTACTTAAGTTTTAAGTGTATATTTTAATGGTAATTTTTTTAGATTTTGCAGTATTGGGTTCAATTATGACTATGTAATAATTTTTTGCTCCTGAACATACAGTAGAAAAACATTTTAAAAAATCTACTGAGGAGAAGTCACAGAGGTAGGATGAACTGTTGCTAGTTGTTGGGAAATATGAAGGTAATAGTGAGAGAAATCATAAGAAGATTATTACTAAGGATGTCTGAAGAAAATAACCTCAGTCATCAGCTGTCAATATTCTCTCTACAAAAGAACAGTTGCTGTCCACCCTTTCTGTCCCCAGTCCATTGCTTCACTAGGGTAATTTCTATAGTTTATTCCTCCCTGTTTTTATGTTTGAAAACTTATCATGCTCACTCTCGTAAAATCCAATAAAAACACTGGGCTGTTTTCAATCTAGGCTGTTTTCCTAACTACATTTCTCCCAATGACTTTAACGAGTGTTGATTCAATTTATAGAGGGTGCTCCCACTTCAATAGCCCCCAAGCCTATAAAACTCCAAAAGGCAAAAATGCCTATTCCAGGTGGTAAAATGAAAATGCAGCCCTGCATCCCACCTGGTTTCATTTAATATTGAACTGTTTATCTGCCTTTTTTCTTCCCATGTGAAAGGGAAATATCTAGTGCTGTTAAGAGAAGCCAACCAAATCATCCCATTTCAACTTTGAAATCTCTCCTGAGCCACTTAGAAAATAGTCGGTTTTGTTTTTCTGTCTGAAGTCAAAATTCTTTTTGCCCTACCTTCATCCATATATCAGTTACATTTTTCCATATTGACTTTCAAAGTTTCTGATCTCTTCTGTGTCTAGGAAAAGGCAATGTAGATTATTATCATATGATACATTTTTTTTTCTCCCTCAAGCTTTTTAAATTCTGACCTAATGGTTGCCATCTCTCCTACACCTCCTGTGCTCCTGTGACAAGCGATTTCAAGGCTCAAAGAAAACATCGAGAGGGAGGAAAGTGATGTTGAGCATGCAGAAACATTACTGTAAGGTCTCCTGAAGACCTTAGGAATTTGGGGGGGGGGGAGCTCTTAATATTATTCTACTATTTTTTAAATAGAAGAGGTAAGTCTTTTCAGAGAAAAGATGCAGATTTTGAGAACTAGAAGACACTTCTATTATAATTTCAGATTGGAAGGGATATGGATCAAATAGGAGGACGAAGGTAAAAAAAATAATTAAAAAATAACAAAAAGAAGAAATAAGGAAAGTGGGAGGGTAGTTGACCAGCCCACTTCGATATTTTTATTTTATAATAGGCACCCTGGCAGACAGGGAACATTTTACACTATCTCCTGTGAGATACTTCTATTCCTCTGACACGTTTTCCATTCAATATTAAAATGGGAACCTGGAGAAGTTGAGTATCTTGCCACAAATCACATGTTCTTTAGGTGGTGGATGTGAGTTAGCCAGTCTGTGGTTTCCATGACAATCTACTTTCTCTGTGTCAAGCTTATGAATTACTGAAAAGGTCAATGAGGAAAAAATTAAGACTAAAAAATTTAAGTAATAACTCTATCTGGGATATTTATGCTTTTAAAATGTAAATGTATTCATAGAATAAAATGAGAAAATTCAGTAAACTATTGAAGAAACGTATATGTAATCTCAGTTTCCAAAAAAATCATTATGATTTTTGGTATATTTTATTCCAAGGTTAAAATATTCTTTTGGAGTATACCTATGTATTTATATATACATATACATGTATATACATATATATAGCTGTATGTATTATATAATTGTAAACCATTTCCTTTTATTTGAAGTCTACTGGTACTTTTACATTTATTATACCATTAACATTTTCTTTTATTTTTTGACTTAAATAATCTATAATATGGAGGGCCGGGCAGTGGCGCTGGAGATAAGGTGCCTGCCTTGTCTGCGCTAACCTAGGACGGACTGTGGTTCGATCCCCCGGTTCCCCATATGGTCCCCCGTGCCTGCCAGGAGAGACTTCTGAGCAAATAGCCAGGAGTAACCCCTGATCGTCACCGGGTGTGGCCCCAAAACCGAAAAAAAAAAACAAAAAACGAGTGATAATCTATCATATGAATTTAAGTAACTGAGACCAGAGAGATAAAATAGGGTATTTCTGGGGGCCTGGGAGATAGCATGGAGGTAAGGCGTTTGCCTTTCATGCAAAAGGTCATCGGTTCGAATCCCGGTGCCCCATATGGTCCCCCGTGCTGGCCAGGAGCAATTTCTGAGCATGGAGCCAGAAGTAACCCCTGAGCGCTGCCGGGTGTAACCCCCCCCCAAAAAAAAATAGGGTATTTCTGATCTGGGTTCAATCTTTGGGACCTCATAATGTTCCTTCATGCTTTCAGGAGTAATTCCTGGATGCAGAGCCAGGAGAAAGCACTGAGCACAGCAGGGTGTGGCCAAAAACAAAACAAAAATAAAACAAAATAAAATAAGTAATTCATCTTTTTCAATGAATGTTTTTGCGATATATTGTAGGTCCCCCACACTGTATTGGGAACTAAGAATTCACAACTTTTATTTTATTTATATACTTATTTTGACTTTGGGGCCATACCCGGTGACTCTCAGGGGTTACTCCTGGCTATGTGCTGAGAAATCGCTCCTGGTTTGGGGACCATATTAGACAGCAGGGGATCGAACCACAGTCAGTCCTAGCCTAGCGCATGCAAAGGAGGCTCCTTACCATTTGTGCCACAGCTCTGGCCCCAGAGTTCACTACTTAAAAAAAAAGAAAATTATATCTTATTTTTCAGAAATTTTGCCTTTGATGGGAGGAGGCAGTAACAATAATAAACAATAATTAATAAATATAATAATGAACAAGTAAAGAAATCATTCTGTAAAACATTATAAAGAAGTTCAAAGATATAATGAAAACTAACTGCTTTTTACTTAAAAGGTTGAGAATGAGAATTTCTGAATATGTGATCTGAGAGTTTAAATTACAAAATAAGTAGAACACTAAAAGGAGGAGTCAAAGTGGTGGCACAGCAGGCGGGCATTTGCCTTGCATGCAGCTGACCTAGGACGGACTATGGTTCAATCCCAAGCATACCATATGGACCCTCAAGCCAGGAGCAATTTCTGAGGGCAGAGCCAGAAGTAACCCCTGTGCATTAGCAGGTGTGGCACCTCCCAAAATAAAATAAAATAAATAAATGAAAAGAACACTAAAAGAAAAACACAATTGCTTTCCAAATGATTGCTGTAGGCCAGATAACACACCCAACAAGTAAAGAAGTCTCCAACAAAAATTCCAAGCAGGAAAATGATCTATAGTGCTAAAATATCACGGGAAGAAGGAGGAAGTGATGAGATCATCTAACAGATATAGACAGGGAAATTATCCAGGATCTAGAAGACCATGAGTTATGATATTTTAAATAGAACTGGGAAGTTATCAAGGATTGCTAAGCAGGAGAGACTTGATTTGATTAAGGCATAACAGGCAAGAATATTTCAGTCACAGACTAGG
This sequence comes from Crocidura indochinensis, assembly GCA_004027635.1. Classification (NCBI taxonomy): domain Eukaryota; kingdom Metazoa; phylum Chordata; class Mammalia; order Eulipotyphla; family Soricidae; genus Crocidura; species Crocidura indochinensis. The sequence continues at coordinate 19,543 of PVKC010018014.1, forward strand.
GCATGTAAAAATAGAATTTATTTCTTAACCCAATTTGACGTCTTTTTTTTTTTTTTTACTTTTAGCCTCAAGTTCAACTAGCAGCAAGTAATCAGATCTACGCATATGAATTGTTCTATTTAATCCAATGTGTTTTTTTCCAATAAATCAATATGTATGATTCAGTTCTATTCTGTACTTTGAATTTTCTTTTTTCAAGAAAAAATTATGTCACATTGTCACATTGTGTTTTCCATTGGCTCATGAGTGTTTACTCTACTGTATGTGACAACAATGCTGTGTCTAATATACAGTTCTTTAGCTGATCTTCACTACTTGTAGATCTATTCTGTTCTTTAGATATAGCCAAGCATGTGAACCCATTTGAGTTGCCCAGTTGTTAAATACAGGATGTTCATTG
>PVKC010018015.1:0-19880 GCA_004027635.1 Crocidura indochinensis
CTTATTAAACGACATTAGTTATTGCACAGAGGCACTACATTCGAAAAGTCTAGTACTCAAAGCATAGCAGTAACTACAAACTATCATCTAATTCTATCTTTCCTCTTTGTTACAACAATCCACATGTCAAATCTGTGAGCTCTATGAAGGCAAGGGCTATTTATCAGTTTGGGTTACTTTAGCTCCAATATTTTAGTATGAGTTTCCTCCTTCCTAATCATAACTCCTGACTTCTATCTGCTTCTTCATATCTATAAACAAGCACATGCAAGGTTCTACCTCACCTCCACTTAAATCGGCCAACTATTGCCTCAGGGCAATAGTTGTATCAGCCATTTTATTTCTAGCCTAGCTAACAAGCCTCATCCTCCATCCTTTCACCAGGCCACCTGCTAGCCTCACTTTATTTTAAACATACACTCATGAACATTTTAATTTTTATCACTCATTGAAATGTATAGAACAGACAGAATCATGGTAAGTGATTCTGAGAGAACATTGCCTTTGGAAGTTAGCCTTACTTGGATTCATTTTTTTCTCATTTCTTCACCATGCATTGCCTCTATAGAGAGTACTAGAGAAAGTCATAAATCATAGTGAGAGAGTTCATGACTTTTGTTTTTAGTTACATATAACTGTGCTTAGGGCTCTGTATCAGGGATCACTCTTGTCTATGCTTAAGGGACCCTATTCAGCATGCACTTTGAATTAAGGCCAATAACATGCAAGGCAATCGCATTACCCCCATACCATCTCTCTGAACTTGAACTCATGTATTTTAACTCTCAACCAAGACTGTCACATCCAGAGGTGTCCCACTGCAGATAAGTTGTTTTTAAAATGAACTTCTGATCCATGTTCTGTTACAGTTGTGACCAATTTTCAGTTACCATGCCTGGAAATCAAAATAATTTTTTTTAAATTTTTGGCCACATTTGGTGATGGTCAGGACTTACTTCTGATTCTGTGCTTAGGGATCACTTTTCTGGGCTCAGGAGACCATATGGGATCTGGGGATTGATCCTAGGTCAGCGACATGCAAAATAAGCATTCTACAGGCAGTACTATTGCTCCAGCCTTGAAATTTCTCCTTTTCTCTCTCCTCTTCTCAAACTGCAGTCAGCCTACTCGTTTTTTTCTTTTCAATTATAAGATATATCTCAAGCCCTTTCCTTCTTTTCACTTCCCCTGTATGCTCCAATACTGTCCTAAATAAAAGGAAAGAAAATGAGCCTCTTAAGTTTACAGTCTCCGTTTAATGACTCCAGTTCCATCTTATTTGATTTGGCTCAGAATCTCATTTGGTCCTGCCCTGATGATGAGATAAAAACAAAGCCACCCTTATTCCTTTCCTCTCTTCCAGTGAAAGCTCACATTCCTGAGACTGGAGCCAAAATCTTCTGTTCTCATCTGTGTCCTCTCAGTCCCTACCAGAATTGATGTAGAATGAACAAAGTGACTATAAGGTGTCATGGTGCACCCTACATTGCAGAATATGTATAATCACAAAATGGTTTTTAAAATAAAACATTTATCAGGTCACATAAAGTTTGAAAAGCATTGATCTAGAACATTTGTTATTCCTACATATATCTTGAAATCTTTTTTTCACATTGACATTATGAAGCACTTAAAGCATTTAAGCACTTCTCTATGACAGAGATGTCATAGAGGGGCCAGAGAGATAATATAGGGGATAAATAGGGGCTGGAGAGAGTAGAGTGGGAAAGGTGCTTATCTTGCAGGAGGCTGACCCAGGTCAATCCCTGACACCTCATACGGTCCATTGGGTGTGAACAACAACAACAACAAAAAAAAAATAAGCTCACCAAAACTTAGAAAATAGAGGATGATATCACAGTTATCAATTTCTGATTTTATCAGCCTCAAATTTTAAATATATGCAAATGTAGTCAGAAATATAAGACAGGTCATGTATCTATATGTACATAGATACATGTATACATATGTACATATATATCTATAAAATGTAGGCATAACCATTTCTACATTTCATGTTCCTCTCTCATCATGCTTTTTATTTACTCTATGCTTCTTGTCCACACAAACTGAAAAATGCTTTCAACTTTCACATGACACTATAAAATTGTATAAATACACATGGTGATAGTATAGTCTTTTTTCCCACCTTTGATTAGAATCCTGATTTACTTAATAACTCATTTTTCAAACATCACAACTTATTTGTTCATTTCCTGATTTATTTAAGCAGCTCACCATTCCAATTGGAACATGTAGGCAGTTGACAGATAGATGAAAGACCACAGGGTTGTTCTGACAGGCCCAGATTCAATTCCTCTTCAGGTCTTGGTAAAGAACTTACCATTTACAGAGAATAGTCTCCACCCTAACTCAACCTCAGAGAATCTTAACCAGTCCTCAAAGTATCTTAACAGTGCTCTGTAATCTCCAGGGCTATCCCCTGTCATGTGGATACTGGGGGATACTGATGAACCAGTTTGTAGTGGGGACTAAACAGGAATCAGCTGCACCTAAGGCAGACTAAACACTGTACAATCTCTTTGGCCCTATTTGGTTACTTTTATTCTATCCCTAAAATAACATGAATTTCTTTTATGTCACATAACATTAAATAAAGCAGACTTATTGCTAGGACTTCTACTTTGTACCTGTAATTTTAACAGTTACTGTTGTTGTTATTATTATTACAATGGCTTGGGGCTACAACTAGTGCTACTCAGAATTTATTCCTGAATCTGTGCTCTGCATTCACCCCCAGAAGTGGTCAGGGAAATAGATGCAATGCTAGGGATTGAACCAGGTTTCAGTCCCATGTAATTTAAGTGGCTTAATCACTTCACTATCTCTCTGGCCTCACCTGTACAACTTCAACCTCAGGAGAAAAATCACAAACAACATGTAGGTTTTTGAGTGGCTGCGAGTACAGCTTCAGAGTCCTTAATTAGGGGATAGGATTGAGGAAGGGCAAAGTTTACCATTCACCTATAAAAGATCATCTCCTCTCAAAGTTCAGTAGGGTGGGATTGGGGCATGCTAAAGGACTTCTTCCCAATTCCAAAGTAGATATCCATGTTTATTTTTGCTTTTCTTTCATCAGATACATAAATGTTTTAAAAATATTTGTGGAAGGAATCCAATGTTGTAAATATCTTTCAATTTAGAAAAACCGAGTACAATGCACTGGCTTACGTGTTGGCAAGTTGATACCTGTTTATACCAGCTTTATACATTAATAATAAAACATGCCCAGGTCACAAGGGTTTTATAAGCAGCTCACCATTCCATGCCATATGATCTACCAGACAGAGAATACATGAAATAAGAAGCTTCCTTTTCTCATGAAGGGTTGACATAAAGGTCAGCTGAAGTTCTGAGAAAAGTAGCTTTAAAAGGAGTTCAAAAGTCATATTGGAAATGTGCTCAGCACATCAAAAAACTCAGATAAGGATAGCTGGGGGAAAAATCAAATTGACACATGTTTCTAGGTTACTGAGTTTGCTTTTAGAAAGGGCCCAGAGTAAGAGCTACCATTTTTTTTTTTTGGTTTTGGGTCACACCTGGCAGTGCCCAGGGGTTACTCCTGGCTCTACGCCCAGAAATCACTCCTGGCAGGCTCGGGGTGGGTGGGGGGCATATGGGATGCTGGGATTTAAACCACTGTCCTCCTGCATGTAAGGCAAAGCCCCACCTCCATGCCATCTCTCCAGCCCCACGCCACCATTTCTTTTGACTGTAACAGCCTCAAGACTCAGATGACATCAGATTATAATACGTGCAAGTGCTACCTGAATGCCTGGATTTTTTCAATTGAAACGAGATGCCAAACATCCACAGTTTCTACCTCTGCTGCCCACCACCATAAACTTTCTAGAATTATACCCACTGCTTGATTCCTGCCAAACAAAACAGAGCAAAGATAACAAGTCAGAGTTCACCCTGCATTTTAAGAAAAATGTAGTCATCAAACTCCTGGTTCTTAAAATAAATGATTTAATCACTGACTGGGCATTGCCACATACCACCTGTGGGCCCTGGGAAATTTAGACACTGATAATAACAGCAGCTGAAGGAGAATCCCTCCCAGTTTGCTTAAATCTCACCTTCCTAAGGAGGTTCCCACTGGCTCCACCACTTTAATGCTGTCTGCACACCCTCCCCAACACTCGAACCCCCTTATGCTTTCCTGTTGTGGTTGCTTTCTATTTTTCATATTGTGGCTTCCAATATTTCCTTTCTCATAATTATTTTTGGCTGAGGGTAGACACACTTTTCATGAAATGCATCTTCTCCAGTTCCAAAATTTACAGTTCAGTAGAGTTAAATACAGTCACATGATGTACTCCTACTAAGTATACTCTTTAATCTGCAAAACTAAAACGAATACCCATTAAACTACATGCCTCATTCCCCCATTTCTTGGACCCTGCTAATCTCCCTTCCATTTTCTATGAATGTGATGACTCTAGACATCTCAAATAACAGGGGTCACACAGCATTTGACTTTTCTGTAATTTGCTCAGTATTTCTTTAGTATTTCTTTCAGCACACTGTCCTCCAGGTTTACCCACATTATAGCAAGTGTCACAACTTGCTCCTGTTTTTAAACATCATTTTGACTTAATTAAAGAACTATGACTTATAAACTTATTACGTTTTCTTTCACCACCAATCCTACTACCAGTGCCAACTTCCCTCCCACCAGTGTTCCCATACTCCATCCCCCCTGTCACTTTGACAAGCACATTTTAAAATACTATGGAGCAGTTTAAATCCCATGTTTTACAGTGTTGCTGATTCTGTGCATTGGGTATGTAGCTATACCACTCTTCCACATCACTGACATAATCAAAGCCACAACCCCTGTTCCTACATTACTTCCCTTTTTCATCTTCTTCTTGTCTTGATTTCTTCCCTTCCCTTCCCTGTCTTCCCTAAGCTTTTGGGTCCAGGGTGATCTAAGCATCCCCCTTTACCACATTACGTTACCTCAAACAGTTATTCTATATGCCACAGATAAATGAAATCATCAATTTTTTCCTGGCTTCAACAGAATTCAACATATGGATTCAACATATCTTCCAGGTCAAACCAGGTTGCAGCAAATTGCATTATTTCATTGTTCCTTGTAGCTGTATAGTATTTCATTGTGTTTCTGTACCATATCTCCATAATTCATTCATCTGTTATTTGGTCACCTAAGTTGATTCCATATCTTAGTACTAAGTGCATCATGAACAATGGATTGACTTCAAAGACTAAAGAGCTTGCTTCCTTTTAAAGGCTATATGACATTTCACTGCATGGATATGCTATTGTTTATCCACTTATTCCCTGATGTACAGGGGTTGCTTTACCATGTTGTTATTCTGAAAATGGTGTTATAAATGTCAACTTATGTGGATATAAACTGAGAAGTAGAATTTCTGGATTTTTTTTTTTTGCTTGTTTGCTTTTGGACCTCATCTATCTGTGCTCAGGGCTTACTTCCGGTTCCAATATTTAGAAGTGAGCATTAGAAGATAGTCCTTACTCTTCAACTCTACATTTTCTCTTTTCTTTAGACATCTAAATGAATGTGATTAATATAATATTTATTTATATTTTTTACTATTTTTCTTAGTCCTGATGCTGGCGCCATTAGCAGGAGGACCTTGGTTTATTTTTCAGTGATGTTCCCTTGGCCTAGAACTGTACTTAGTATGGAATAAGTGCTCAGTAAATATTCATGATAAGAATGGATGGATTGGGGCCGGAACGATGGTGCGGTGGTAGGACGTTTGCCTTGCACGCGGTTGACCCAGGACAAACCTCATTTTGATCCCCGGCATCCCATATGTTCCCCCAAGCCAGAAGCGATTTCTGAGTACATAGCCAGGAATAACCTCTGAGTGTCACCAGGTGTGGCCCCAAAAAACAAACAAACAAACGAAAAGAATGAATGGATGGATGAACAACATCAGAAAATATATTGACCTTTACTTTCCTTGTTTCCCAAAAGCTCAGTCTGTACACACATGGGAGTGCAAGTACGCATGTACATACATGTGTAAGTGTGCCCACACATTCACACTATATAACACAACACATACATGTACATCTTTTTTTCAAGCTTCTTAGGAACCTTTGAAAACAAGTATTCCTGTGACAGATAATTTCTCAATATTTACAATGTGCCATTATTACACTATTACCAGAAATTCTGAAGCAAATGAAAGATAATTTTTGAACATTCACAGATATGCACATTTCCTACTTTTAATCTTTTTTTCTTATTTCTTTTTTTCCAAGGAGAAAATCTGTAGCACACAGAAAACTGAGTTATTATCTGGAATGATATTATTTTCGTGCCCATTTGATATTTCTGCTTAGTTGTAACCAAGATATTTTAAAGTGAACATATCCAAAGAGAAGTGACCTCTCCCCAGGAAAGCTGCTTTTGCCCTACATGTCCTGTTCCTATCTCAGTTAATGGCTACTTCCAGTTGCTAAGTCATAAATCAGTGATAAGGGCCAGAGCAATGCACAATGGGTAGGGCATTTGCATTACATGCAGCTGACCCTATGGTCAGCTGCATCCCCTATGGTCCTCCTGAGCCTGCCATAACTGATTTCTGAGCACAGAGCCAGGAGTAGCCCCTAAGTTCTACTGGGTGTGCCAACACCCCCCTGCCCCCCAAAAAAACAGTGAGAAATCTTCCTCTTATCTTCATCTGATTCTCTTTATCTGGTCACCAATAATAATGATCAAAATGAGTCAAAAATACTGAGCATTTGTTTTTGGTCAGGCATAGAAGAGCATAGGCTCTTTGTATATTTATTAACTCATCTGTTTCTTAAAACTGCATGAAAACGGTCCAAATGAGGAAACAGGTTAAATTCTTTTCGCATGATCACCCAGCCAGGAACTGGAGGAGCCGGAATCCATTTCCAAGTAGCCTTTCCTCAGAGGCCATGCTCTAATACTTTTCAGGAAATGCTTTTTGTTTCAAGGTCATTTATTGAAAAAAATTCCTAAAACACTGTAGTTCATGTTTCTAAACGTGGAAGTGGAAATAATTATAACTGTTCAGAGTTGCCCAAGTCCTTTATAGACCAGGATCATTTTTACAGCTTGGATGAAGAAGTATACAGACTTGGGGAGACTGAGTGCTGTGTGTGGGAGCCTACATGACCCCCCCCCACACACACACACACATACACACCTTTACTCACCAGAAGCTACTCTTAGAAAAAGTTCTAACAGGGCTGTATTTTCCCATGTTTTGATGGGTTTTCTTCAAAGTGGAATATGTCAAGAAAATTTAGCTAAACACTTTCATCAAACTGTAGTGTAGTAAGTACACTGACATTAAATATCAACAGTGTCCAACTATTATGAAACAACCTTCTCTTTGGGGCTGAAGATAGGGTAACATGTGGCTCATCTGGCAGACTTGGGTTTGATCTCTGATATCTCATATAGTCCCTGGAGCACCTCTAGGAATGACCCTTGAGCACAGAACAAGGAGTCACTCTTGAACACTGCCGTGTATGGCCAAACAAACAAAAAAACAACTTTCTCTTTGAAGTTCCATTGGCCCTGGAGGCAGTGTAAGCTGGAAGGCAGAAGGTCTAGTTCCTACTCTCATCCAGTTAAATGAATCACATATTTAAAAATAAACCGTATTCCTTCTGGTAGCAGTAACATCATCTGTACAAATCGAGACTTATTAGTCTTTATTAAGGCTCACGCTTGAGGTTCTGAATTAAAATTAAACCAAAACCAAAACAATGACCCATATAATTATAAGTCTAAGTTTTGGACTGAAGGGCCAAAGAGTGTCACTTCCCAACGTTCAAGTTTCTCCAAAGTGTAATAATGAGTATTACCTAATTTCATCATCAAGTTATCATTCAAATAAATGTTTTCAAACAAGATGATTGAGAGCACTTTAAAAACCCCAAGGGAGCTTTTAGGAAACAAAACCTGTAGTACCAGCCAGAAGCTATTCCAGCAAGTTTCATAGATCATATGGTCTAGGAAAAGACAAGCACTTATTGTTACCAGAAAATTCAAGGTCAGTACATGCAGTTTCATTTCCATCCCCTCAGAACTCTCTTTGACAAAAGACCATAGAATCGGCTAAAAAGTTGCAATTATTCCCATCTCACTATTTCAGCTTCATTGGCTCCTCATTCCCTCCAGAGAATTCAATTACTTCAGGCATTCCCAAATAACACATAAAATGAAGTTTTTCTGGCTTCTTTTTATTTGATATCCAAAATGACAGGGAAAGTAAAGAATAATAGTCAGCCAAAAGCAACCTCAGCTTAAGTCTGGCTTTGCTATAAGCACAACTAAATAAAGAGCAGAGGAGGGGGCTTTCTCTTTAACCTGATTTTTATGAAATAGTCAGCTAATCTAAGTCTTTTTAAAATAACTTAAACGATTTTCTTCTAACTCATTCTCCAGTGGGAAGCTCGAAAATGGAAGAGAACCTTTGCTGTTCCCTGCTGTTAACACAGGTCATTCCAAAATGAGACTTGGCTGGGGTCGGAGAGCTAGTACAATGGGTAAGATAGCTTCTTTGCTTACAGCTAACTTGGGTTTGATCTCAAGCACTGTGCACAGTGTTCTGATTACCACCAGAAGTCATTCCTGAGCACAGCATTAGAAATGAGTCCTAAGCACTGCAAGATGTTTCCCCTACACACCCCAATTATAGTGTTGATTAAAATCACAAGAGAAGGGGCCAGAGAGATAGCATGGAGGTGGGGTGTTTGCCTTGCATGCAGAAGGTCGGTGGTGTGAATTCCAGCATCCCAGGAATCCTGAGCCTGCCAGGAGCGATTTCTGAGTGTAGAACCAGGAGTAACCCCTGAGTGTTGTCAGGTGTGACCCAAAAACAAACAAACAAAAAATTACAAGAGAAAACTGTTGTGATGCATACAAAGCCTGTTCTTAACAACTAGCCAGGAGCCTGGTGTTTCTGTTAATTTTCTAGATATAGCCAGGCAATCTTGCAGATTTGGGCCTCCATTGCTTATCAGAAAGGTAATGGTTTCTGATGACCACTGACTGGTCCAGTTCATTTTCCCCACACAGTAAATCATCTACAATAAGGTTATAAATATTAAAACATCTTCTGTCAAGCAAATCCTAAGGGCATAATTTAAATTACCCTCCAAATTCCTTCAAAAGTAAAGAGAACCATTAGCTAACTGAGAGTGAATTCTTAAAAAAGGCACCGAGTTTCTTGCTTTCGCATCTCATTAAACAACACTGAATCTAAGTTCAGCTTGATATAACTGTTAGACAAGATTAGGAACTCCTTAAGGACTGGCTCTAGGCTTCTATTTCCTTTATATTTCCCTGGAGAGTTAAGCTCTTCTATTTCTCCCATAAAAAGAATGACTTTAATTAGCCTTACTGACTAGCCCACCAATTTACAAACACAATCAGCAAATATAGCTTGAGAAGGAATGCTACCCTCCATGAACATCAGGCTTGAGGCAGTTTTCCTTGTTGTGCCAGAGGATATGGCTCAGAGGGCTGGAGCACATGTTGTGCTGGAATACAAGGTCTGATTCCTAGCATGGTCTCCTAAGCACCATAGGTATGTCTTTCCCATGCCTCCCACAAAGAATAAAATGTTTCCCTCATCATCTGTTTCCAGAAAAGGATCTTGAGGTTTCCTTCCCTTCAGTCTGCTTCTTAGAGAAAAAAGGTGACTTTGATCCCTAGATGTTTGTCACCCCAAAAGTCAGTGAGTCTGATGGAACACTTCTGAAATTTAAGGGCCTGAATGATTTGAAAGTCCAATTACTTAGGACATGGAAAATAGAATGCAACCTTCATGCCAGCTCTACTGGTAAAGTTTCTTAGATGCCTGTACTGAGAAACATTCCAGGTCTGGGCTGAGTTTGGAATCAACATGCTAGGAGAGATTTATTCTGTCTGCCTTTGGTGCCTGGGGGAGAGACTAGGCTCAGGAGGGAGACTTGGCACCTTACCATGTTTTTGCCATCCCTGAGCAGTCTATTATGGAGAGCTAAGCAACTGGCAGACCACTGCTTTCTCTACTTGGCTCTTTTTACAAATTAGAATCCACAACAAAACACACACACACAAAAAAAATCTCAAAATACTTGCAACATATTCTTTTGGTTGTTGTTTGGGTCATTCTCGGGGTGCTCAGGGCTAACTTTTGTTTCTGAGCTGAGGGACCACATGGGGGTTACCAGGGATTGAATCCAGGTGGGATGTATACAGCAAGTTTCCTATCCCCTGTACTATTGCTCTGACTCCAAACCCCAACAAATTCTGAAAAAAAAAATACATGTGAGCCAAAAAGACTATATAGCAGATAAAGGCACTTGCTTGGCATGCTGCCAATTCAAGATGAATCTCCAGGGCCATTTAAGTCTCTGAAGTATGGCTGGGAGTACCCCCTCTGCACAGAACCAGAACAAAGCACTAAGTACCACTAGGTATACCTAGTCCTAAACATGCCTCCTGGTGGGGCCCTGCTCCCAAAGGGGTGGAAAAAAAAAAGAAAATACATGTTCCCAGAAAAGAATACAAGCTAAGATCTTGGCTGGCACATCCTGGAGAGAAACAATGCTGAGATTCTAGGCTGTTTCGTAACTGTATCTGACAAGAAGCACTTTCTAGTGCTCTAGGAAGGGAAAATAGACAAGCAGTTGGGTAGTTCTCTACCAGTTGCATGGCTTCTGTGATGGGTTTCTGTGGGGGAAAGAAAAGAAACTGGGGTTTGAGACTCCCAAGCATGTCAATGGACCCAAAGAAAAGTATTAAGTAGAAAAATACATGGGAGACTTAATAAGCTCAACTTCTTGAACTTAATCTCCCAAAGCTCTCTTGATCGATCATCAGCAGGAGTCACTTGTTTTCTGCTGTGTGCTTAGCACTGATGATTTAAGTGGGCAAAGGCAAGACAGATGCCATGACTCCTTTGACAGTCAGCTTATATAATCTCTCCCTCTCCCCCAGGAGAATCCAGGCGCCAGAGGCCAGGTCAGATCTCTGGAGAGAAGCAGTTGGCCTCTCAACATCTACTCTGTGTTGTCAGCCAACTGGCTCCCTGGTGAGGAGAATACTTTTTGTAGTAACAGCAGTACACAGCAGGCAAGAGATCTTGGGAAAGAAAAAAAATAAAAAAGGAAAGGGAGAGAAGGCAGGCATGTGATTCTGGAGACAAAAAAAATAAACACAATTAGCCATGCTAGAGGCAAACTGAAAAGAATCAGTGGGAAGACTGCATCCTTCTGCCAAGAGAGAAAACCAAAGGAAATTTATTTGAAAAGAACCTTTTACTTTCCCTTGGCAAAGCCCATGACAGATACATTTTCTGTCAAGTCCCTTTCATTGTGGATTCCACTAAACTTTCAAACATTGTCACAATAATGCTTTGACTGCTTTTTCTTGTTTTATATGTTTTGGTCCCCCAAACAGAATCCACTGATATTTTAAGCTGGTTCCTTCCATTCCTAGAGATGACAATTCCAGCTTTTCACAACCATACTATCCCTTTGAACTTAATACATCCAATCAGCAGCAAGAGTCAGATGGTTAAATCCAGAAAAATAAAGAGTTATGTTCCTGGCAGTGTGGATTCAATTTTGGAGTATAGAATAAGTCACAATGAAGATATCGTGTGGGAACTACATAGCATGATCAATAATGGAATGAGGTCTAAGACTTAACATGACTTGGATTTGAATCCTAATTCTTTCACAGATTGGTAGAATGACCCATCACCTTGTGTTCCATTGTCTTTATCAATACACTAAGGATATAAAGGTAGCTAACAAATAGGGGTGTTTACATAATTTTAACAAAAAAAGTCTTTGTCTTTAAAAAATACTTACGAAGTTCTTACAAATAATAGTAAGATGCTAGAAACTGGCTTCAAAAATCACCTAGAAGTAAGATACACACATGAAAAGCTAACCATGAGCTCATAATGTTGAAGTTAGATTCAACACATGGAGTTTCAATGCCCCATTTTGTATTCCACTCTTGGTTGAAACTTATAACAGAAAGTTTAAGAGAGAAAAAGCAAATGTGTATTTAACTGTTCGCATGCGCCATGTACTTAAGAAAAGCAATCTACTATAGATCAGAGATGGTCTCAAAGGCATCATATTTTAAAGGGCTCCAGGAGGGCAGTTGCCTTTCTACTCTAGAAACAGCAGTGAGCTGTGGGGCCAACAAAAAGATTACTGGATAGGGCAGGAAGAGGTAGATAAATTGCAATGGCAAAAACTATAGGTCACCCACTTTACCTCAATCTTCTTTGAATTACTGTTAATTTTCTATGCTTTAAAGTGTTTTAGAATGAAATAAATAGTATATTGGGGGCATTGCCTTGCACAGGTCTGACTCAGATTCCATCCCTGGCCCCACCAGGAGTGATTCCCAAGCACAGTGCTAGGAGAAAATCCTTAGCTCAGCTATGTGTAGCCGCCTAAAATGACACAGGATCATGAATATTTAATGGATGTGGTTCATTTAGAAAACTTGAGGGTAGAGATTAGGACTACACCAAGCCAATGCTCAGAGCTTACTCCTAGCTCTGCACTCAGGGCTCTGGAGATCATATGTGGTGCCCAGGATGGAGTTGGCCACAAAAAAGGGCAAGTATTTTTCCCACTGTTGAATCACGCTGTCCCATGATTCTATATGTTTCTATTTTTTATGTAAAAATTATAAATACTTATCATTTAATTTAACGTGCACATATATTAATACCATGCATACAGAACATTTTATCACTGGCAAAGTCAAGTTCATGACTTCCTGTCTCAACAACAGTCCTGTATGAGACCTTACATTCTTTGTCTTTTTTTATTGAATCATCATGAGATACACAATATCTCTTTTAGTTGGATATACATACTCATAATATGTCAGCATTTTGAGTTAGCCCTAAATGAGCTAATGGGTAGTTCTAAACTCAGCAGTCCAACTTAAAACAAAGCACTTCTAGGGTTAGAGTTATTGTATGGCAAGTAGGGCACTTGCCTTGCACACAAGGCCAACCCAAGTTCAAACCCTGGCACTGAGTCCACCAGGAATAGTTCCTGAGTGAAAAGCCGAAGTAATTCCTTAGTATCTCTGGGTGTGGCCACAAAACAAAACAAAACCAAACCAACAAAGCACTTCCAAGTTGGATGATCGTGGAGCTATGTGTTATGCAGGTTTGTAGGAACAGGAAATGAAAAAGTGCTCAGTATACTACTCCCCTTTTCTACCCACCCCCCTTAACTTCTTGATGAGAGCCTCTAGAGTCTATTCTTCTTGTAGATTTGGAAACTGACAACCACTAATACAGGGACAAGGTCAGGAAAATATAGCACCAGAATTTCTTTAAAAAGGTGATATGCTGATTTCATAGGAAACCCTGCCCTAGACTAACTAATTCTAGGCTTGTATGCATTCTAAGAGAGCCTTTCATTAAATTCGCATCCTCTTTCATTTGACCCACCTCCTTTCACAAATAAGCAATCTGCCAGCCTAGCTCTTAATAACTACACTTGCCTTAGGCTAGCCACTTCATCCATCTTCTCTTTTGTCACCTGGGATAATATCTTCTTCTTAAAGTTGTTTCAGGGATTAGAGACAACATAAATAATGTGCATTGCTCAATGCCTGGCACATTGTCATTGTTTAATACATAATAGCTATTTTGTGCCTCACTGTGCCTCTAGGTACCCAGGACTGTATTATTAGTATCTTCTCGGGGATTTGGTTAGTTTTTAAACCCAAAGTTTCTCCAGGCCATGAGACAAATATCCACATCATAACAGACAGTTAAGTATTTTTTTTCCTCATACATGTGACAAAATGTTTATACTACTGTGTTCAATCTTTTTCCTATAACTTATGGATACCTGTGTGACTATCATTAATACTATACATTCTCTCCATTGTGATTTTCTTTTCTTTGGTAAATGTCCTGTGACAATAGCAAGTCCACACACACACACACACACACACACACACACACAGATGCCTGTGGAATGGTCATTGCTTGTGTTAGTGGATGATATGGGCCTAATAATTAACAAAGACTTTAATAGTAATTCTTCAGCGATCCACACTGCTCTAAAATCTTTAGCTTATCTTTTACCTTTTTCCTTCTTTCTTGGGCTTCCTTAGCAAATATTTAGAGGGCCTGGGGTACTCCCTGTGATACTAGGCCAATTGGGCTGGCTGGTTCAATATGCTCAGAAGTTACAGGAACTGTCAAAATCATATAGGGCGAGGATGGTATGGGGTGGGAAAATGGGCATGAAGTGTCTAAGTCTGGCTCTTGTGCCCACAAAGAATGTACCCCCTGGCCCTTGAGCCAACTCCTTATCCTCTTATTAATTTTATAGAAAACCAAACATCCTCCCAAAAAATTAAGGTTAATTCCTCTAAATTGCATTTTTCACTTCCAAAACCTACTTCCTGATTTACTTGTCATTGCCTGTCTCTTCACTTCTACCCCCACCCAGAAGAAATTGAAATAAAAGCAGTGACTGTGACCAAATCAGCAACAGCAACATCTAGAATGATGCCACATATACAGTCAGCCCTTGAGAAATAAATTTTAGTGAATGACTTCATTTCCTTTTAATTTTCCATACACAGATACAAGAAGGAATCTGGATCTAAATCTCTGCCTTAAATAATCCTTCTGTATCTGACCCTGGTGGCTCAGTAGAAAAGACAGAGGAGAAATAAACAAACACATAGTATGAGAAGCAGCATGTGATATGCAGAAACAGAAAGCAAAATGGTGAATTCTCTCAGAGTCCTCCATATACAAGCACTGTGCTGACACTTTCCTCCATGCTTTTGCTCAGTTTCTCTCATCAGAAATGCCTCCCTTCTTATTGAAATATTACATCCCTTCCCCCACTTCCACCCTTTCAAGACATACTTTGTTTCCCTAAATCACATTCACACAATATGAGCTCACATGGACCTTGCTTTTTTCCAATACCTATACCAATGCTCCACAGCACAGAATAGAACTGAAATGGTTGCAGGTTTCCTCTCTCATTCATGGCACTCTTTTGTTTTGGGATAATGAAGAAAGAGGAGTTTTGGCTTGGTGCTCAGAGACCGCGAGGCACAGACTAGCTTCTGATTGGTTTGATTTATTTTTTCTTCACCACTACTTTACTTCTTCAAACCCCTCTGCAGGGAATTTAGAAATCTGGTGCCTGGGATGATATCACGACCTGTGAGTTTTATTTTACAACTGGTGCCCGAACAGGACTCTGAGACCTGAGAAGACTCCAACAATGTAAGTTATTTGACCCTCTGGTAGATAATCACCATCATGGCCTCCTTGAACTGGACTGAGTATGCAGTGCCCATCACCAGAACATCAATGCATGTGGCCCTTGCACCAAATGCAGCAGAGGTCCCTTCAGGCTGGTCAGAAGCAGGCAGTGAAAGGGAGAGAGATGAAGTTTCTGAGTAACATCCCAGAAGGTGAGGCTCACTGTTTCTTTTACCACAGGTGCTTTGTGTGAGGACCTCGGCCCTCCACCTGCAGCAGCTTGCCAAGGTCACTGATGTGGCAGAAGCTGAAAAGATCCTCCCGAATGGTCCTCCATTTGAGGAGGACCAACAGCAGGAAGATGAGAGGGTCCCCTCACCCGGATTCCAGCCCAGGAACTGAAGGCCTTTTTGTCCGAGATGACCTCAGCAGTCTAACACAGAAGGAGAAAAAGGAGAAGAAGATGGAAAAAAAGATGGGGCCTTGTTTTGGGTTAATTAATGGGTATCATCTTACAGTCTAGGTAATCCAAGGCCAAAGGTTTGTCATGGGTCAATATTGCCTATTTCCTTAAAACACAGAAATGATGCTTTATACTTCTCTCGTATCTATCAGAGTATGGAGCACAGGATTAGGTTTGGTGATCAAGAACTACAGAACCAGAAAGAATACAACATGCAAGAAATTTGCCTGGTATTTCCTTGTACCAATTAAAATCTTTGGTACCCCATATAATCCTCTGAGTCTTTCCAGGAGTGATCCTGGATAACAGTCAGGAGTAAGCCCCGAGTACTGTCAGGTGTAGCCCCAAAACAAAATAAAATAAATCCCTTACAACTGGGCTAGAGAGATAGTACAGAAGTAAAGATCCTTGCCTTGTATGCAACAGACACTGGTTCAATCACTAGCACTGAGAACTATTACTGAGAACTGAGAACTGCCAGGAGTGATCCCTGAGCATAGAGCCAGGAATACACCTGAGTACAGCTGAGTGTAGCCCAGAAATTCCCAAACTAAACAAAACAAAGATACCTACAAATAGACTGACAGATTTCCTGCTTCAATACTCTGTTCTGTCTGCCATCCTCTTTACTCCCCATAAGTGTCTATTTCCTTTTTCTTCTGTTTCTTTGCTAGTACTCCTGTCCAAAGACTTGAAATATTAACAACCCAAATGAGAGAAAAAGTTGCCAGGGACCCCATAAATTGACATAGCAACAAGAAGTCATCCGTAAAATGAAATCCAGAAATTAACCCCAAACACAGTTTTTTTCCCATCTTCCTCTTCCCCATACTTTCTTCCTTTGATATTGTTTTGGGTTAATTTCTGGGTGTCATCCTAAAATCATCAAATGGGAGGATTTAACGAAATAAAAACAAAACAAAAAAGTGCACTTCAAGAAATACCGATCATGCTTCATGAATTAAAAACCTGAAATCTTCACAAAACTATGGTTTGGTAAATTAGATTCTACCTTCCTGAAATGCTGTCTAGCTTTGGTGACATATTTTGGGCTTTATATGAGCCTGTTCATTTGGGCAACATTCTAGTACTTAAGCCACTTCAACCCTAGCATTAGTCCATGCATGAAAAAAATTAATTCCACTCTCATGTGCTGGGTATTCCTAGCAACCCCATAGTAACCAACACTGATGCTTTTACTTTGCTCATGTGAAGAAACAGGAAAGCTAGGACGAGACTCCTGGGTAAATTTTTAAAACGGGAGATAGCATGGAGGTAGGGCATTTGCCTTTCATGCAAAAGGTCATCAGTTCGAATCCCGGTGCCCCATATGGTCCCCTTGCCTGCCAGGAGCAATTTCTGAGCATGGAGCCAGGAGTAACCCCTGAGCACTGCTGGGTGTGACCCCAAAACCAAAAAAAAAATAAAATAAAATAATTTTTTTGCTTTTTTATCTCTCTTTTAAAAATAAATTTTTAGTTGATAGCAGTTACAAATAAGATGCACAGTTACAAAGTTGTTCATGATTGAATTTCAGTCATATAATGTACAACACTCTTCTCTAGTGCACATTAATCTCTTCCCCATCAGTCCCACTCTCTCTTCCTTTTTGACACTACTGCAAAACTAGTGTACTGCAATATTGGCACTGAAGGGGTATCATGCCTATCACTTTATATCCTTTCAGTACCCAGATTTTTGTCCAGAGTGATCATTCCAACTATCATTGTCATATTAGTACCTTCTCTGCCCTAACTGCATTCACCTCTACATGTGGCAAACTTCCTAGATGGACTGATCCACCTGGCCCTTATCTCTATTGTCTTTAGATATTAATGCCATACTAGCGTTTTTTTTTTAATAAAATATGGGATTAATTTTTGTTTTGGGGCCACATCTGGTGGTGCTCATGGGTTTGCTCCTGGCTCTGGACTATATGGGATGCCAGGGATCAAACCTAGGTCCGTTCCAGGTTGGCAGTGTGCAAGGTCTAGGACTATACTATCACTCCAGCTCCAAAATATGGGATTAATTCTTTAGACAAAGTGATACCCTTGAAAAAAATATATTTTCTCTTTCAAGAGTCATTCCTCTCCAAGCCACATTTTCCTCTTTTCTTCTATATTCTATATGTCTTAATTTACTTTCTTTAAAATAAAGTCTGAAGAGAAAATTATGAGAAGGTAGTTATCACCATTTTTTTTTCACAAAATGTGCTCTCCAAGCAATATCCAATATGAGTATTTTAATTACATTTTCAGCCAGTTGGGGTAAATGCAAATTCTCTCTCCTCCCAACCCTTAACCAGTTTCCTCACTGTAGCTTATTTTGAACCTCTTGGGTATTTTCTTATATTTAAAAGAGAGTGCTGTATGGTTAGAGTAAATACAGAGTTTCAAGCTACTGCTAAAAAGCAACAAATTCTCTATTGGTTGAAAACAGGTCTTTTCTTCTTTGCTTTTCTTAATCTTGGCCTACATCGCCTGAAAGGATAAATGTCACTACTCGTAATGCTAGCTGTGTCTCAAAATCCACAAAAACCTCTTAGATCAATAGCCCTCACTTTAATCGCCTTCAAATGCCTGGGGATTGGTTCAAGTCAAGAGCCATCTCGGCCAGGAAAGGGAGAAGAGCTAGTTTTGGTTCTTCTGGGGGTGAAAGTGGGGCTTATTTTGCTTGAAATTCTTAAGTCTCCCCATTGCTCTGTGGCAGATTAACTTTCATTCTTATCGCTTCAAATTCACTATTCAACTAACAAACACTATTCTGACAAAGAACTGAATCCCCGTCCCCCAATGTAGGAAAACAGAGATAACTATTTAGTTACAATTATTTAGAGATAACTTTTAAAGCTTACAGACATCTGAAAGCTTACATTTTTCCAGACACAGAGAAGGCTTCCTTATGTACCCAGAATTAGTCAACCAGATCATCCAACCAGATAATTTAGGACAGAAAAGGTTTTTCCAGCCCCCCTCTTCCCCCCCGCTGTGGGGTTTGGGCAAGGGTGGTTTATGAATGTCATGAGGAATGATTTGAAGTCTTATTCTTTTGCTCTATAACCTTTTGAATAAATAACCAACCAGTTATTTATCATGCCTATCTCTCAGTGAAGGATGGCCTAGGCTTTTTGTTAACCCGGTGATTTAAGCCCAATGCACAAGACAATAGAAAACCTATCCATCCACTCTACAACTTGCTTTAAACTGTAAACCCTTTATGATAGGAATTCTTTTGGTTTGTTTGTTTTTTTTTGTTTGGGGGGGCACATCTGGTGATGCTAGGGGATTACTCCTGGCTATGCACTCAGAAATCACTCCTGGGTTAAAGGAACCATAACGGATGCTGGGGATAGAATTGATGTTTGTCCTGTGTAAGCTGTGTGCAAGGCAAGTGCCCTACTGCTGTGCTACTGCTCCAGCCCTATTGTAGGGATTCTTATGTGATACTACTGTGTATGATTCTATCCCCAATTCTTAACCCAGACCATGGTCCTTAATGTTCGATAAATGAATAAATGCATGCATACACAAACAATGAGAATAACAACTACTACCCTAATTCCCAGACTACTGAAAAGATCAGCATGGCCTTACTCCACAAGTTTAGTGCTTTGATTACTTCTACATTAAGGCATTCAAGTCACAGGGTGAACTTGAGCAATGCATTCTGTGGAGAGTCCCAAAAAGTCTGGACAAAATTCTTTCAGCAGCAGAGAGCTTTCCTCCTTCAGTTGCTGGGGAGAGCTGAATAAAAATCTACAAGATCTAGTTACTGCCTGAAAGTGTGTACCCCCTTCCCAAACTTACACAGAGACCCTAGCTCCCTAGTGTAGTCAAAAGTGGCACTTTGGGGAAGCTCACGGGTTTGGATGAGGTCAATGGGGGTGATATTCTCTTGATGGAATATCTTGGTGCTCCCTAGAACTTTCCCTGCCTTCCTCCCTCTATGTAAGGCTGAAGTAAGAGAGTTGCATACTGCAAACTAGAAGAGCCCTCACTCACCATTGACAGACCATGCTATGACACAGAGCTATTTCCCTGCTAACTAAACTGCCCCTAGAAATAGAGATCTAGGGGCCGGGCGGTGGCGCTGCAGGTAAGGTGCCTGCCTTGCCTGCGCTAACCTAGGAC
>PVKC010018016.1:0-19879 GCA_004027635.1 Crocidura indochinensis
AGGATAATAAAGCCCTCTGCTTCTGGGACTCTTCCTGTCTGGCTTCCCCAAATGGGGATTTCCTTTCTTGATCTTCAGCCCTGGGTGCCAGTAGACACCCTAAAACTGACCCCTGATCCTCCTCCAATCCTAGACTATATCAAAGGCTGCCCCCACTTTCCTTTGAAATAATTTGAGTGTGTTTCTAACCAGAACTCTGGCTAAACTCAAGTCCCCCACCCTCTTCCCAGCCGGAAGGACTCCTTAAAATGCAGACGGCCACAGAGAAAGTGCATCTCAAGTGAAACACAGATCCCCATGAAGACTTATCTGAGAGGAAGGAGAGAACAACAGGGACAGTTTTCTGGTGGGACAGACCTGGCTGACAGTCAGTGGCACAGATGCGAGAAATTTGTGTGCCACCACTGAAGATCTTTTCCCCTCTGTTCTGCTCTGAGTGGCTCTGAACAAGCTGCCTGCAAGCCACGTGGGCAGACTAATAGGGAAGTGGCAGCAGTCTGACCCAGAAAGCACCTCCAGATCATTCCTAGTCACTTTTCATTTGTGATGGCTTGTTTGGCCATTTTATAAACTGCAGCAAGTTTCTATCCTAACTAGAGAGGTCTGAGGCTAGAGAAGCTCATTCTCTGCCCCAGTCACAAGACTTCTATTAGGAAATAAGCAGAAAATATGGGCCCAGGCTTTGGGGGGAGGTAATGCTCAGGGCCTCATAGTCACTGTCATTGTTCTTACTGCCCCTCCCTGTATATAACAACAGCCAGAAAATGGAGTAAAAATGCTTGATTTTCACTTAAACAGGGGTAGGGGGTGGGGAGCATGGCCTGAGTGGCTATGGTAGTGGGGGACAGAGTGGGTGGTTGGGGCTGGCCACTGCCCATGTTCTGTCATTCACATTTGCTCCTTCTTCAGGACCTATGGGTGAGGTTTTGTCACTTCCAATTTGTTCTAACCAAATGTCCTGCCTCAGCACCTACCCTACTCCAAGGACTTCTTGTCATCCTTTATTTTTCCTTCTCCTTCTACATTTCCTAAACCTGAAAGTATTATAGCTGCAGTAAACAGCAGGCTGTGTGACCTGACAAATCTAATCACCCAGCCTGTTATACCCTCAGAGAGTGATCTGAAATCTCACCATGAGGTCTGAAATATGCAATGAAACTTTTAGACTCTCAAAACTGAACAGAATCTGAGCCTGGCACTCAAAGGGAATCCGTTTCAGGACATGTCTCCCACTCCCTCTTCACCCTTTGCCTCCACAGAATTGAACCCAAATCTTCAGGCACGGGAGCCCTGTATTGCCAGCCTCTTCTACAACTGGTTTTCAAAGCCCACCTGGAACTCACAACAGCTGGTGGAACCAACATGTGTGACCTCCTGAGACAGAGTATTTATTGAGAGTACTCACAATATGGACTTGTGTTGTTGGAGGGTCAGGATTGCTTACCAGAGATGTCAGGGGGGCCACAGCTCATGGAGAGAAAGGCCAGCTCAGAGTTCTACCACCTGCTTGATCACATCTGTGTTAGAACTGAGCATGCAGAGGGAAGAATGCAGAAAGAGGTGCTTTCTAGAGCCGGTCACCTCTGAACCAGCTCCAGATGACAAATGACAGTGAGTCAGGGGAAGCATGAAGAGTAAAGAGATTGTTCTCACTCAGGAGAAGAATAGGATGTGCAGAGGCTTAGGTAAGACTCACATGAGGGGCCGACATCATTTCATATTTGACACCCAAGAATACACAGCAGTATGTGTGGATAGGAGGGCTGGAGTTGACATTCACAGTAAGACAAGAAGTAGACAAAGTGAAAAGACTCATGTCTACTAACGCCTCGTCATTCCTCATAATGAACTAAGACTTTCTCCTGAGGGCACTGGGATGGGATATACGGGAGGCTCAGGGTGTGCTTGTGACTACATGTAGACAACAGGAGAAGTAGATACTTGCAGACAAAAATAGTGGTGCTCAGACTGAGACAGAGATTTTGGAAGAGCAAAGATCAGGGGAGATATTGGGTGAAGCACTTGGTACCGCAGGGCTACAAAGATTCTAAGGAGTGTGGGGAAGGAGTGCCTCATTTCTTACAGACTACCCTCAGAAAACAAATTGCCTGCAGAGCCCCAGAAAAGATCAGGAAACAACATCCTCAAATCGCTGAGCCTTAGTTTATGTAGTTACCTGCCCAGTGCCATGCATTTCCTGGGATTGTCCTGCAGGCTTGGTGCTGATTCTCTTGTACTTCAGCTGGCCACAACAATTCATTCAACCTGAGGGGCAGGTCTATGACCATACTAGAATGAGCTATGCATGATTTTTGCAGAAAGGCTGTTGATCCACACACCCAGCTGTGATCAGTACTTACTTCTGGTGCTTCTGGTTGCTGGAAATTGAACTTGAGTAAGCCACATGCGAGGCAAGAACTTTACCAGTGGTTCCATCTCTCGAGCCCAAGATGTGCACCCTTGATGAAGCACCTTGAATTTATATGTCTCTAAATTCTATATTAAAGCCCATGCTAGGAGTAGTATTGGTTTCTTTGTTTGTCTCATTATCCAAATAAAACAGTTACTTGTAAAAATACAGTCTGTAGAAAATAGTTTTTTAGTCACCTAAAACTTCAAAATATGTGTGTACCAATTTTTATGTCCAATTTGAATTCTGTTACTCATTGTAATTTCTCTGACCTGAATGGCCATTCTTCACCTTTAGGTATAAGATCCTGACCAGCACCCTTTGGGAGATCCAGATGATAGATGAATATGTAGGAGGATAAAGTGCCAGGACAGGACAGGATGGGATGGGTAGGAGCAGCATCTCATAGGCCAACCATGCAGTTTTAACAGCAAGTTCCACTGCCTGGTTGCAAGAGCTTTGGTTTTCTGTGCTTGCAGGATCTGAGGGTTCACCTGCACCCTGGAAGAAAAGGAAGCTGTTTAGTTGACTACACAAAGGCCTTTGTAAATATGTTTACCTACTAGAAAAAGGCCCTCAGGTGTCACCTTGAATGACATCTCATCCTTTTTTTGTCCATTGTTAGAAGTACCCCCTGTCAGGCATTACAATGATGGATCTCATGATGCAGGCAAAGCACCTTCTGGGGGTGCAGAGGACTACTGGATCCCGGATTCTGGGTCTGACTGGGGTCAACAGGAGCAGGAGAACAGGCATGCAGTGGTTCTAATGGAAAGAGAAGACTGAGGAAAACTGTGGGGCTCTGCCCATGGCCATGCTGCCTGAGGCCAACACCGTCTTTCCCTCAGTTCTCAGTGCATCTCAGTCATAAAATCCAGTGTGATAGGCTGGCATTTCCCTTATACTGTCCATTAAAGACCAAGTGGCATGGACAAAATTCCCCCCGACTCCTTGCTGAGATAAATAATCATCTCACAAGCCTTTGAGAGGAATAATCTCCTCAAGAAGCAGGGTTTCATTCTTTATAGTTCTTCAGATGGGTCCTGGGCTAATCCCTTAATCCCCCTATAAAAATTAGATCATTGGGCATCAATTAGTTTTTGTTCTTTTCTAATCTGCATTGGTCACAAAGTATTTTACGGGGCATTTCACAGGTTTACAGTCCAGCTGGTTTCTATTCCCAGATTACCCAAGCACAGTAAGGAAACAGGCCACCAGGCAAATCAGGAGAAAGTGAGACCCATATTCACAGAGGGGCTCTTTGGCCTTTTCTTAGTTTAATTTAATCCTTTTCAGAAGTCTGGGAAGCATGTCTGTTCATGTTTGTTTTCCAGCTAAGAAAGCTGAAGTTCCAAAGTAGCCTGAGGCCTGGTGGCAGATTCCTAAAATAACCCACTGAAATGATTCCTCACCCTCATAGCCTTCCTTCCCTTCAGATTCGGATGGGGTATTCTCTCATATTTAGCTTGTGTTTCATGCCAACAGATGCCAGTAGATGTAATTAAGACTCCTTGTCACTTAACTGAATTAATCAAAACTGGAAACTACCAGGTGGGCCTGACTAATCAAAGGACCCTTCATGTCTGTGCAAAGAGGTCAGAGAGAGGTGAAGATCCAAAGAGTACGGAGGAAGAAAAGATATTATAGATGAGGGACATTCCCCTTCATTGAAGCGGAAGGAATCCATAGGAAGAGATACAGGTGGCCTTCACAGTTAAAGCAATCATAACTGCCAGCCAGCAGCCCACAGGGCAAGAGGTGGGGACCTCCATCGCACACGCTCTGAGAGCTGAATTTACCAACCCTATCATGTGCTCGGAAGCCCTACATGCCAGAGAGGCGCTCAGCCAGGTGAAAAGTTGATGAAACAGGCTGAGAACCTGGCTCATCAGGGCCTCTGTACTGTTTTACATGCAAACACATAAACATACAACAAACAGGTGTTGTTTATAGCTGCTTAGCCTACGACCTTGTTTACACAGTCATAGGAAATGCCCAGAACTGTGTGAGCCCAAGACATGTTCCTCCTTTTTGCAGCTGTCTTCCTCATGAAGAAAAAATGAAAAGGGCTCCGTGGCATTTCTGCTCTGCCAGTGTATGCAGAGAATTTTCACATGCAGCACCCTGGATTGGGCAGCCACATTTCAACAACAAAGACCACCTCCCTTATGGGGCTCCTGGTCAGCCTGCAAGAAGCAAACAGAAAACAAGTGACTAAAGCTGCAGGTGCACTGTTCACAGGCCTGCAGACTGTATGCCGGGAGAGTTAGGGCTCAAGGGGTATGCCCTGAGCTTTGACTTGAAAGCTGTGCTTGAAACCTCTCACACAACACATGAAGACACACATGTGGAAAGCAAACCACTAATCAAAGGAAAGAAAGTAGAATAGTGATCACCAGTCTGTGAGCCTGAATTCTGGGCCAGAGAGCTTGCTTCCAAATAGCTCCTGCACCCCAGGAAAGGAGGAGCTTTAGGGGAGCAAATGCAGAAGTGACTTGACTTTTTCAGAATGATGGTCTTCTACTAAATCATCTTTCTCCTACATTGAATCAGAAGCACCAAGTATGGGGCACAGGCCTGGTGTTTGCAAACTGGCTCTGGGCAGTCTGTGGGTCTCCCAAGTGGGCTGAGAAATTCTACAGCTACTATCTGGTAAGATGTGGTTTCATTTTATCTTATCAACCTGCATGGGTCAATTGCATTTGATCTGACATAAAGGGCCTATTGCTTTTGATCTGACATAAAGACATACTTATGTCTGGTCCTATATAGGGCAATGACACAGCAGAACATACACAACATATTTAAGTTTTGATAGGCACCCAAGGTATTCAGACTATTAGGTATATGTGAGCAAGATCATAATGGAATTGACTTTGTGGATTAAGCCAGATAAGAGTCTTATTAAAATTTTTTTATTTATTTATTGAGGTTTTTGGGCCACACCCAGCAGTGCTCAGGGGTTACTCCTGGCTTTTTGCTCAGAAATCGCTCCTGGCCTCCTGGCAGGTTTAATGGACCGTGTAGGATTCCAGAAATCAAACCCAGGTCCATCACGGGTCGGCCAGATGCAACGCAAATGTCTTATTGCTGTGCTATCACTCCAACCCCTAGATAAGAGTCTTCTGTGTTGAGGTGGACTGGTCACAAACTAGGGTACTAACTGCGCATCTGCTTCAAAGCTTACCTACATAGTTATCTGGCCATCCTTTTTCTTAGTTCACCACCTTTTTGCCTCATTTTGATAAGGGTCTCATTTTACAAAAATTTCCTGTGCTTTTACCCATGCTGGATGCTGTGTTGACCCAGCTGGGAGTGAGCAGAGTTGGAATCAAGACAGAAACTAAGTGCTTCTAATTAAAATATACTTCTAGGGACTAAATAGTACAGTGAGAAGGACACTTGGCTTGCATGAGACCAACCTGGGTTCAGATTCAGTCTCTAGCACTACATCTGGTCTCCCTGACTATTGCCAGGAGTAACTTTTTAATGCAGATCCAGGAGTGGCCCCAACGCAAAACAAATCTTTTTAAAACTTCGTTCTAGGTGAAGAACATGGATATTTGGCTCCTGGAAGGTGACAAGAGAGGGACTGTAAACTATCAGAAGCTTCTTTTGTTTTATGTGGTTCAGTGCTTTGGAAACCTGCATCACTGCAGTGCCATCAACCTTGAGCTAGAAAGTGAACCAGCTCAGAGCCGAAGACTGTGCTCCATTTCACTGATGCCCAGGCTAAGTTGCCATTGAAGCTTCATTCTGACTGCATCTGGGCCTGTTTCCATCATTAAATTCTACCCTGGTAACTTCATAGTAGCAATAGATGCATTCAAGAAAGGACTGCACCTTGCTGACAACAGACACCTTTCCTTACGTTAAGGCTATTTTGGGCAATTCCAACAAGAAATAGGTGAGGGTGAGGAATAATGTGGGATTTTTCTGCAATTAACTTTAGGCAACAGAAATTAATTTTCATATAATTGTGAGGCTCTCGGATAGACCCTTTCTCAAGGTGTGTCAAATAGCAGAGAGGGAACAGGCATGTGCCCATTATGGACCACTTGTAATAAAGTAGTCTATTTATACCTATAGGAATCCAGCAGGGGAAGCATGGTTGTGAGCAGAGAGGACAGGAAAGTGTCAGCTTGTATTGTCACAGGTTAGCCTGTGTGAATCCTGGGTGAACACAGGTTAGCCTGTAGCAGTGGAGATCTAAATTTATCCAAACTCATTATATGATTTAACTGAGTCAGTTTTGTTGTACTGAGTTTATGGCACCATTAGGTTTTTGTTTTTATAGAATGGGGTCAGAAGTCAACAGAATTTTTTCCTTTAGATTTAATATAGACTTTAAAAGATGTCATTCCTCATCCTGGAATTGCATGGCAAGTCATTTGCTGAGTTGGGGTAGAAGGCTTGTCCCGCTCCTTTCTTGGCTAGATCATGAAATGCATTCCAAATACATTTTGGACCCTGCAGTGCTTAGCTAATGATTTGGTGAAGAATAATGGCTTATAAGCCCAGTGTTGCATTCTGGAGACCTTGTCTAAATCTCCAAGAGGAGATTCCTTGATTCCTTTGTCTAGCACCCTCTGCCCTCTAGTTCATCTCTTCTTCCACCTCAGGGAAGCTTTTTCAAACTGATTCTACTACCTGGATGATTACAGTCCTTTAAAATTCAGTCAGAAATTATAATTCCATTTTCTGCACTTCTAGGCAAACAGAAATGAATATGGCATGACTGTAACTTTTAAAAAATCCCCTACCCTACAGAGATGAAGAGTCCTGTAAATGGAAAAATTTCCCAGAGGGCAAAAGGAGCTTTGATGGAAGTGATTGTGGGCTTTAGGGATGTGATGACAGTTCTCTCTGGAAATAAGATGCTGTCAAGGAAGACTCTGATGCAACAGTGACTTTAAGCAAGGCTTTGAACTGAGAACACCCTCACTGCTAAAGGAGGTCACTGCATTACTCTGTTTTGTTTTGGGACCAAACTCAGTTGAGTTCAGCAGTCACTCATGTGCTGTACTCAGAAATTACTCGTAATGAAGTACATGGGACTATATGGGATTCCAGGGATCAATCTGGGCCATCTATGTGCAAGGTAAATGTATTTCCCACTGTGTTATATTGCTCCTCCACTAGTAGGTAGTTGCATTGGAAAAGGCAAGAAGTGGGGACCTGCTCCCCCATTTTACCCTTAAGAAAGTTGAGATGCAGATGGAGATTATAGTCTTCCCAGGCCATACTCTTCATATTTCTGGAATCAGTTTCCACCTATTATTTTTCTTGGGGCTGGGAAGACCATAGGAAAATGGGACTCTGCACTGCTCAGTATTGCAACTTCACTCACTCTGTAGACATTTGGGGGAGACAGAGAGGAGTCATTCAATACTACTCTCGGAGATTATAGTGTGTGGTGCTTTCAACTTTGTGGTTTTATTTTTTATTCTAAAATCACTGCAATGTTTATATTGGCTTCATTTTCTGATGACAGAGTACAAACATCAGAACAAAACTCATCTAATTGACCTGTAACTTAGCACTTGTCCAAGCTTTTGATTTAGATATTCTGAGCAAAATAAAATGAGCATGAGCCCAAAGACATTAGAGAGCTGTTATGTTTGTGTTCAAACTGCAGAACATGACATTGTCACTCTAAGAAAGGCCAGCCTTGGGAGTTAAGCTCTTGATCTGCCATATAAGCTTCTTGTGATATGAAGGGGAGCCCCTAAATCCATAAAGAATCAATAATCCATATACCTTTATGTCAATATACTTTCTACATGGGTGCTTGGAAATCAAACTCAACTATCAGGGACAGGGGTGGCAAACAGGATTTTTACCCTCACTCAAAATCGCAAAATGCAATATTGTTTAATATATTATTGTTATAATTATATGCTTTTGTGTGAGCGTTTGTCTGTTTTGGCAGGTCACTGCATGATGTGGCTCTCTGACTCTCACAGTTTAAAATTTTGGCTCTTTGTGTCGAACTTGTTCGCCACCCCTGATCAGGGAGAAGCCATGGATAAACCCAGGATAGATCATGCCATCTTCTACACAATCCTTACATGGTACGTGAAGGTGCATTTTCCTCATCTCAGCTCCAGTTTTTTGGTCCTCCTGTGCCCCCTTGGTGTCTGGCCAAATGCTGTCCAGAACCAATAGCTTGAAAACTTGGATCTCATTTCTCTCAGATAAGAGAAAGGCAGAGCCTGAGAACAGATATCATTCACTAAAACCCAGCCAGACATCCCATCCAACTTTCTCTACATCTCTTCAATCCTCACTCCAAGTAAAAAAAGCTATGGAAAGCTTACCTGATTCTATAAGAGAAATGTTTTGGTTTAGAGATTTCAACACATATTCCTATATACTATGGGAATTAAGAACAAGTTTTTTTGTTCCATGTTCTCTGGTCTCAGGGAGACAGGACCATGCCCCACTCCGAATGCACCACACTCCCCCAGGAGGAAGACAATTTAGAACAAAGGTTAAAACTCTCTTAACTTGGCCTTATGACCCTACAAGCAGCCATAAAGTATGCCCTTCACAAACCTGGCCCCAAGAAGCATTGCTTTTTTGTGCAGTCAGGAGTGTCCTGAACCATAGAAACTAAGATCACAAATCAGTCCCAGTGCTCTGCTCTGATTTCACACCTAGCTCAGGCTCCTTTCCCAAACTGGTTTTTAAATTGCCACTTTACTCACAAAGCAAGGAGCCAACTTAGCCTGTTTGCCATTTTTGGACCAGAAAAATGGGTGAATCTTGCTTTGTGATGTTTTTGGCCCACTGCTTTGCACTGGCACTCTTCTGCTGTGCTAAGCTTGGCTGCTTACCCAGAGATTTCACATGATTTAGAAACATGCCACTGACCTGGATTTGGCTGTCAGACAAATCAGATGGCTTCAACTCAGCCATATTCCTCCTCTTCTTCCTGACTTGCAACTTAGACTAAGAAAGGCTAAGATGAGAGTCTCATGTTCCTGATCATCCTTTTTTTTTTTTTTTTGCTGTTCATCTGACTTGAATCCTGCCCCTCTAATTGGTGTGTATCCTCTCTCGCCAGCTCATTACCCTGTGGTTTTCATAAAAGTCAAATTGTGAAAAGTGTAGAACAAGACTAATTGAAGCCTTCTCTTTCCATGGCAACAATACAAAGATCTTTATGTGCCACATGTTGTTTTGGCACCTCTCATTCCCATGCATCCTCATTATCACTGGGAATGCTATACCACACTACCCCAGGGGTTTTTGATGTCCTACTACTGTTTCAAGCTTCCTTCATTATTTCTCTTTTTACAGTTTCCATCTCCTCTGGTGTATTTATACAACTTTGGAAAACGTACCCTTGATTTTCCAGTTTGGGCATAAATCTGCCTTCACTGCCCTTAAAGGAAATCCCAGGTGGTTTCTGAGAATGGCAGAAGTAGCCTCAGTGACTCTTGATGCCCAAAGGCTATCAAGAGTTGGCTGATCATTTCCATTTCCTGTAGAGGATGGAATTAAAAATCTGGTTTCTTTCCAGCTCCACTGATTTCACTCTGAGGGAGGTTTGTTCACATTTCAGGGACTCATTTCCCAGTTATCCATGGGAATTAAGGACCTGAAAAAGTCCCAAAACAATTCTGTCCTTGATTCCATCTCTGCTGTTACTGTCAATGGTGGGTTGGAAAGACATGGGCCTGGGGGAGTGGACAGTGGGGATAAGCATTGTCCTGGGCCCTCATTCTCCCAGGATGATGGGAGACTCAGAGGCTCAGGCTCAACAACTGTCCAGGCTCAGAGATCTGTCCTTGGAGTACCTTGCAAACCTTTTAAAATAGCTCTTCTCCGGGGTCCGGGAGATAGCATGGAGGTAAGGCATTTGCCTTTCATGTAAAAGGTCATCGGTTCGAATCCTGGTGCCCCATATGGTCCCACGTGCCTGCCAGGAGCAATTTCTGAGCATGGTGCCAGGAGTAACCCTTGAGCACTGCCGGGTGTGGCCCAAAAACCAAAAAAAAAAAAATAGCTCTTCTCACTCTCACCCTCCCTCCCTTCCTCTGTTCCAACATGTGCTTTGAAGCTTTAGTGAGTTTGATGGATTCTCCTCCTGCCAAAGGGAAACACACAGCTCTGGCTAAAGACCCACAACGTTCTTGCCTAGGGAAGAGTGAACCTTCGGTGTCCCTGACCCACGTCTGATTAGATAATCTGGGCCCTGGTAAGGAGCCATAGACATTTGTAGGAGGATTCATTGGAAAAGGATCAAGGTACTGGGTGGTCAACAAAACCACACACACAAGCTAGAAAACAAATGCTAAAAGCTTTGAAAGCAGGTCAGTGCTTGCAGTGTGCCACGTTCTCAATTGGTTGGCGTGTATACCAGTGGTCTCCCAAGCAGAAAGATTGGGGTCTGCTCTGGGGTAGCATAATAGGATTGTGGGGAGCAAGGCAGTATTATTGAGGAATAAGACTCTGTTTTATTTTGTTTTTAAGGTTCTGTTTTTATATCTGAGTGGAGAAGCACTGTTTGGAGGGTGCAGTCTGCAGCACCTCCTCTTGTAGGACTGATCTGAGCTCTTGCTCTGCGCAGTAGTTTTCGTGGAGCCCAGTGGGAAGGCGCCTTTGCTCTGCTGCTCCCCAGCTGCTGCATTGGAACAGTCACAGCACGGCTGAGGCAGAAGCCAAGGCAAGGGGGTCTGAAGCTCTGGGGTTCAGAGTGAAGCTAAGCAAGAATAGAAAAACAGAGGGTAAGGCAAGGTCAGTTGGCTGCAGGTGCATGGGGAACGTCTTATCAAAGCCATGTGTGGAGATGGGAATTTGGAGGTAGCTTGAAGGGCACGAGGACCTTGTCAGGAAATCAGGGCCAGCTTTCAGGACAGATATTTGGCCAGCTGGGAGAAGCCTCTTCTAGTAGGGGAGAAGGTCAGAGAGACCAAGCACGTGTTCAGCCTTTCCCTTCTTTGCAGTTTCCATTTCCTCTGGTCTGAAAGGTACCTTCATTCCAAACAAGTGCCTGCTGTGGGTGGAAGAGCAGTACCCCAGACCACCCTAGGTTCCCAGTAAAAGACTAAGCACTGTGGGAGGATCCAGGAAGTTTCCACATCAAAGCAGAGGGAGCCACCCACATTCATTTTTCTGTGTTCTATGCAGGGCTGAGAAAGATCAGCTGGGACTCCCCAGTGCCCCAGATCCAAAGCTGAATCCCTTAGCTGGTGCCTTCTAGTTCAAGACCATTTTACACTCTCTCTGCTGGATATTGAAATACTCGTTCACCTGAGGGATCATAAAGCTAAATTAAAATCTACAGACCCTGCCTAGGAATGTAGCATGAACCCTGGAGTCTTCTGCCTTTTAGTACTCTCTCCATGATGACTATGCCCATTCTAGCTGGAAGACAAGGGGGAGCCTCCACTTTTCAAAGAACTGTGCTTCTCCCCCCCCCCCACCAGGACAGGGTGTACCGATACATCTTTCTATGTTCATTATGTTAGGAAAAAATATCTTGAAATGGAGTTGAGGGGTAGTATTAGAAAGCAATGTGTGGAGATGGGAATTTGGAGGTAGCTTGAAGGGCACAAGGGCCTTGTCAGGAAATCAGGGCCAGCTTTCAGGACAGATATTTGGCCAGCTGGGAGAAGCCTGAGCTGAACCAAGAAAGTCAATGAAGAGTATGTTTTGCTCTGTGTCTCTTCTCTGCTCTTGTCTGTCATAGCAGAGAGCATGTACACAGTTCCTTTTGTTTATACTATATATGATCCCAGAGGAAAAAGAAGGAGGTTACCTACTCCCATCAGCACTAAAAGACCTTCACTTGCCAGAGCCCTGCCCTCGGCTCTCTTCAGCGGCAGCAGAGTTTTCAGCTGAGGCTCCTATAGCCCCAACTTTAAATCTGGGATATATAGATGATGGAATAAAGGTCAACTCTCTCCAGTGCACCAGCCCTACCCTCTTGGAAAGCCTTCCTTCTCAAGGTTTACCTCATCTCCACTGTCACTTCCTGACTGCTTCTGCTCCTACCCTGCTCGTCTTCCTACTCCCACTCCAGACACTGCTTACCACCCCACTCTATCCTGCTATGCTGGGTGACAGGTCATCAGCTCAGAACAGAAATACTGAAGGTAGGGGCCGGAGAGATGGCATGGAGGTAAGGCATTTGCGGTAGGGATGGCGGTTTGAATCCGACATTCCATATGGTCCCCTGAGCCTGCCAGGTGCGATTTCTGAGCATAGAGCCAGGAGTGACCCCTGAGCACTGCTGGGTGTGACCCAAAACCAAAAAAAAAAAAAGAAAGAAAGAAAGAAATACTGAAGACCATGGTAGATCCAATACTCCAGACACAAAACCTTCTTGGGGCCACTGTTTAGTTCAAGAAGTGAGGTGACTAAGATGAACGGGGACCTCGCTGTGTGGAAGGTAAGGATAAACCTGGAGTAGATCTGGGCTGGCTTCTCATTTCTTTGGCTTCTGAGCCAAAGCTCAGGCATAAGGTTAAGGTCAATGGGAAAAAGCATGTCCTGGCTTACCCCCAGTGAAGCAGTTCTGTCAACAAGCCTGGCACTCCAGCACTTTGAAAACAGGGTGGTTATTGCCAATGTAATTATTCTCTGCCCTGAAGTCCTATTGTCTTCTCTGAGCCTTGAGCTTTGCCAGGTCTAACATCTTATGCTTATTTTCCTTGCCTCATTACTATGAGGAGCAACCAGATGAAGTAGGTGAGGGGAGGAAGGACTTGGGCCAGCAGAAAGTCTGCATTACTCTTTGTGGCTACATGGATGTGATTTTCGCAGCAGGTAGAAATCAACTCCTTGAGTAAACTAATTTGATTGTATTGACAAATCGTGCTGAAGCCATGTAGGCTGCCTTCCACTGCCTCCCACCACTGGGCAGTGGTGCCCAAATGCAACTTTGTGTGATTAAAACAGAAACCTTCTTTCTAGGAAAATGAGCCAGAAAGCCAAAGTAAATTGTTGGGGAGGCGGGGAAAATAAAAACAACCAAGTTTCAAGATGAATTTTCTTTGCTCTACTAGTCCAAGGAAACATTAATCAAATGAGCAGAGTAAATGAGTTGTGTTAGCAAAATTGAAAAGCTGGGTCAGGAGGTGGGACAGACTCAGCCTTTTCTTTAAAGGGAAACTCTGATATTTCCAAGGTTCCTTTCCTGCCCACACAACACTCCAAACCATGCCCACTCTTTGGCATGAAATATAATAATGAGGCCAGCCTATGCCATACTGCTATTCTTCAGAATTGTGGCCTTGGAAAAATCTGCCAGCCCCAGCACTAGAAACTTGAGAAGGCTCACAGATGCTATATCTGTATGTAGCCCTCTTAGCTCATGATCCTGAGTTTGATTTTTGTTTCATTGAGGAGTCTAAACAGTGGTTGCATCTCTCCTTGGGGGGATTAGACTTTACTTCACACCCCAATCCTTGCTCACCTTCTTTGTTTTAGGGGTGGGCCACATCCAGCAATGTACAAGGCTTACTCCTAGCTCTGCACTCAAAAATCATTCCTAGAGTCTGAGCAATAGAACAATAGGTAGGGCTTTTGCCTTGCACACAGCCAACCTGAGTTCAATTCCTGGCATCCCATTTGGTCCCCAGAGTGATTCCTGAGCATAGAGCCAGAAGTAACCCCTGAGCACCATTGGATGTGGTCAAGAAACAACAAAAACAACAACAAACCAAGAAGAATCACTCCTGGTAGGCTTGGGACTATATAGGATGCTGGAGAACAAACTCAGGTTAGTTATACAAGGCAAGCTTCCTACCCACTATGCTATGGTTCTGGCCTTCTCCTATTGATCTGGAACTAATGTGGGTTGTTTCCTAGCTTTCTCCCTTGTGCTGACACTTCCTCTTCTATCTTGGCTTCTTCTTCTTGGACCATTTCTTCTCTCCACACGTCCTGGACCCCAGCTACAGTTGCTTTTTTAGGGCTACTCTTTGAATGATCCTCCACATCTATTCTGGTCATCCTTATAATTTATGAACTAATAATATGAATCCTTGGACCCCTGCTCGGTGGTGATGTCCTTGAGCAGGTAATTGGTTGTTCATTTCCATTCCCACCATTGCTCCTGTACTCAGCTGCTTATAGTGGAAGAGAGGAAGCAGGATGGGCAGTGAGAATGTAAGGAGGGTGTCTTGGGATCAATCTGCTTCACTTGGGGCTCCTCTTTGAACAGTCACAGAATTGGACTAACTGGAGCTGAAGATTCAAAAGACCCCCTCAGATGTTTTGAAAAGGAGAGAGACCTAGATCTGAATACTTTGGGTAAGCTGATTCTGTGTGCCTGTTTCATGACTGGGGTCAAGTTCTGAGTCATATCTGCTCTTTTCTCATGGGAAAAGTGGGAACAGGGGCCTCTCAGAGTATCATGAAACTAACCCAAAGTAGTTTCTCCCAAACAGGACCTTCCCACATTCCTTCCTTTTCTCTCTTGTCTTTTTACTTCCTTTTTATCTTAGGGGTTAGCCCTACAGAGTTTCCTAAGACTCAGAGATAGGTGTGGGTTTTTTTTTTTTGCTTTATAAATAGGATGTGTAAGGGCTAGATTGCAGTTTTTGCCCTGGTTTTCCTGTACTTTATCTTGATGTATGATTATAGTGATGGGAAAGTTAGAAACATAAGCAGATAGCTAAGAACAGGTAACCACGGAGACATACAGAGATGGGAGCTCTATGCAGCCTTTCTTGGAACTGGGAAGAGCTGAATAGGGCATAAGTCATAAAGCTGAGCAGAACAGAAGGATCCAAATTAACCTGTTACCTAGGCAGGAAATGGAGTGGGTCCACTGAAACAATTGGAAGATTAATACATGTCTATACAAGAGCTAAAGCAATGTATCTATCCATCACAGACATTCCCAGCAACAAGTGTCCCCCAAAGTCCTATGTTATGTCCCTACTGGCTCAATATACCTCAGTGTATTGTCACTAAGCAATCAATCGAGGAACCCCATACATTTGCTCTTATCTCTTCGATCCCACAGTGTGCTATATTGCCAGGAATCATCCTACTTATTAAGTGCTCTATATCTCTGCTAGGAGCTAGAATTTTAGGTAATTGTCTAGTGAGCTCTATCTTGACGTTCAATAATTAAGTCTTACTTTTTCACCTAAAGAGGGTTTCAGTGTGATTGATTAAGTGAATTCCCTTACTCTAACTACTGCAGTCTGAGTACCAGAAGAAAGGGAGGGCTACTCCAGAGCTGTAGTTAAAAATGGACCACTCTGTGCTTCAATTCTAAGTGGAGAGTTTGGCTGTGAGCTTGGACATGCTGCTCCCAAATCCAGGGAAAAATCAGTTCCTTCACAGTTGGAAGGAAACTATTCTGACAGCTCTTGAGGCAATAAAGGAATATTGTTTTAGGACTAGAACAGTATGAAATAATAAGAAGCAGTGATAACTTTTAGGGAACACAAGCTTTTATTTATCCATGTGCCCAGTGATTGGCTGAATTGATGAACTGCTACTTCTGTTGTCATTGTATATATGAGTATAGGGACCAAGAAGCCCAATTCTTGCTGATAACTGTTATTCAGAATCAAGGTACAAAGTGAACTCTATTATATGTTATAATAGATGAGCAGAGGCTCTGACTCCTCCACCCCCCTCCTTAAGTGGAAGAGGTGAAGAAGCTCGTTTTCCAGGTTCTCTTAGCTAATAGCAAGAACACTCTGTCTAGTACATTTCAGAAACAGTTTGTACTAATTCATATTCTGAAATTTAAAAGTTGTTGAAGGTGGGGAGGGGAGATAAGCATACCTAGAAACAGCTTATCCACTTTTTTTCCAGGTCACCAACAATTGAGATTGGGTTATTAAAATTTTTCTCTTCCTTCTCCACGTTAGATTAATAATTGTCCAGAGGAACCGCATCACACGATATTGTTGATTATTGGCTCATTTTGAAACATTGCCTTTTCAAGCAGGAAAGAAGCCTAGCTGTGTGTGGAAGACTTTTAGTCAATCCTCCCACCTCCCGGCTAAAAGCACAAGGCCTCCATTGGCTAAAATAAAATAAAATCAATCTTACCAGAGATTGGCAGTGCTGCAATGCTCTATTCACTAATGTTTCCAGTGACTCAATATTTGTTATATTTTGCATGAAAATGAAAAAATTAGTTGTTCACTGCATGATGAGCTGCCGCCTGGCATTATAGTGTGTGCTGGAGAGAAAGCAGTCTGGCTCTACTCCTGCTTTGTCATGAGCTCGTCTGGCAGTTAAGGGGCCAGCTACAACCCTGCAGTGTCTAGAACCTTCCTCACACTGAGTCATCTTCACGTCAAAATGTGAAGCCAGAGATACAACTTTTGAGAAGTGCAGTTGTCAGCCTCTGCTAACCACTCTGCCCAAATGTTCAGCCCCTTCCAAGCCTTGTGGAGAAACGTTCTAAAAATCATCTTGGAGCGTTCTCTTTCTGTAAATAAATGTGATGAAGGAAAGAGACTACCTGTGACCCCAGAGGCTGTAAATGAGAAATCAAGTCACTCTCAATTTTGTCTTTAGTAGAACAGAACTGGTGTGGAGCCAGCAATTCGACAGAGTACTCTGAGGTGGTTCACAGGTATGGAATGGTCTCTCCCTCTCAGGTGTCCTCAGAATGAATGGTGATAAGGGCTGAAGAATCTTTAGTATTCTGGATAATAGAAGCTGTAACAAAGACTTTGGTAGAATTAAAAGAATAGCTGGACTGTTTTTACCAGAATCCCTTGCAGGTGGTAGACATTCATTGAGTTCTGTCCCGTGGGGTGATGGAACAGACTGTCCCATGGGGTTCACTCTTCCATCGGACCCACAGAAAGTCCTCAGTTGCTCTCTACCTGCCATCTGCTAACTGAGTGCCAATGCTCACTCATGGCAGTAAAGGAAAAACCTACATCTTGAAGAACGTGGGAGCAAGTCAATCAGTCTGGGGTCCCAAATAAATAATTCCATCCATAGACGGAGAATCTGGAAGAAATTTTGGTGTTCAGCTGAAGCAAAGTTGGATATATTTGCTACACCTGTTAGATACATATAAGCTAGTATGTCTTTGTATTTTTAAAGGGGAATTTGCTGTATTGATTATTGCATGGCAGATGGCTAACCAAGCAGCTTTAAAGATTTCACCTAATTAAGTCAATAAATCATCCACTATGGTCCTAATATATTTCTGAGGTTCTAATAAATAAACAGACACTGGGTACATCATTGAGTAAGCAGAGGATAAATAAATAATTGGGTAAATCAATACATAACCCTGTCAGGAGTGGGTGCCCTGGAGGGCAGCGTGGGGTAAAATGGCAAAAATATTTTCTCTTCCACGTCCTCTGGCACTGTCTGAATGACTTAACACAAGCACTGATTTACCACCTTCCCTCTTCTCCAGTCTTTGTGGGAAGACATAAATTATAACACAGGCACTGGGCTCTCAGCCCAAGTTAACAAAATCCCAGAAAGTCTCACTGGTCCACAGGACCCTGGACAGCAACCCTACTCAGAATAGGGCAGGAGAGGTGACTGTTGCCAGCCAGTCCCCTGGACACTGTTAAAATGGCCAGCGCATGAAAATCACAAACCTTTTCTAGTGTGCTCAGAATGTATGAAAGATTATTAACAGTATAATAGGAGAATCAATAGCATGGCAAAACCACTTCAAAGATCGTTTTGTTTTATTTAGTTATTTTATTTAAACACTAAGGTTACAAGGTTGTTCATAATGCAGGTTTTTTCCCCCCACAGATACCAAGTTGTTCATGATTGAATTTCAGTAAAACAACATACATCACCTTTCACCAGTGCACATTTCCTTCCATCAATATAAAGAAAAGGGTTTTAGGGCCTACCTATCTGAACTTCTGAGATAAACCTGTGAGTTACACAGAGCCAGGCAAGAAAACACGGTCACATGATTGTCACCTTTGCTAGAGAGACAGTTTAATCCAGGAAACATTACTAGTGGAATCTTGGTGCTTTTATGAAAAACTAAACACTAAAAATATAGTAGATCTACTTAGCAGACCCATTTCTTAAATTCTATTTGTTTCCCTTACCCATGGAGTGGAATCTTCCAGAATTCCTCTGATATTGAGTTTTTGGACTAGAGTGATGCCCAATATTTAAGATTTTTTAATATTTAAACACTTTATTTATTTAAGCACCATGATTACAAAGATGTCTGTATTTAATATTTTAATCTATTTGAAGTTAAGTTTTGGGTATGGTGTTAAACAGTCATTGTGTTTCATTCTTTAACTTGTTGAATTTTTGCAGGATCATTTATTTAATAAGCTTTCACTTTTCCATTGTATAGATCAACTCTTAAGATTGTCTCTACAGAAATAACTTTCAAAGGCATGTCACCAATTGCCTTTCTGCTACTCCTGGAATGCTGACCCCCATAGTTTGCTCCAGCCCAGGCTATTTCCCACAAGGGCTTTGCAAACACCAAAGCTAAATTTGCCCTTGTTTCCCAGGTTTGGGACCACACCATACTCAGGACTTACTCTATCACTTTTAGCCAGGTTAAGTGAACCATTTTTTGGTGCTGGGGATCAAATTGGGGTCAGCTGCATGCAGGGCAACCACCTACCAGTTAAACTATCTCTTTGGCTCCTAAATTTACTTTTGTAAAGGCACATTTGTCATAGCTGGTTAAACAGGGCCATGGTCTTGGTTGCAGGGTTGTTATGTTAAATAAAGTTTTGTTAAAAAGACTAAATTCTCCTGTATTATATGTAGATTTTATTTTAATGTTAAATAAAGTTTTGTTAAAAAGACTAAATTCTCCTGTATTATATGTAGATTTTATTTTAATGTGATTATATGCATATTTTATATTCTGTGCAGTGCTCAAAGTATTATTTAATATGTACAAAGTCTCATGAAAACCAGATATAAAATAAAGTGTATTCATCTTGCCAAAGTATAGTTGGCTAGTTTGGAGATTAAAGATAAAGAAAGAAAAAGGAAAGAAGGAAAAAGATCAATTTTTTGTATACATATTTATAAATAGCACTTTTTACAAAATAGCAAGACTCGAGTAAATAAGTCCAATTCTTTTTCTTTCATTAGTTAACTCAGTCCTATATAATTAACTTGATTTTAATGGATATGGTATTGGCAGCTGCTTGCAAGAAACAACATTTGAACTGAAAAGAATATTGGGAGTTCTGACTAGACTCCTGGCAGAACCTAACATTGCTAAAGGTTAGGCTAGTTAGCCTAGTTAGCCTTCTAATCCTGTGCTATGCCATGCCCCACACTATTTACTCAGTTTTTACCTGTGACTACCTTACAACATCATGGGATTGAAATGTTTGTTTAAATAATGTCAGCTGTAAATTTGGATTTATAAATTTGTATATCTAGTCCAAAGGTTCTCAAATTTAATTGGCTTACTGGTCCCTTCATAGAAAAAAAGTTACCTAACATCACCCCTCCCCCAGGAATATACCTTCTTTAAGCAAATAAACAGATAATGCCCCCCCC
>PVKC010018017.1:0-19865 GCA_004027635.1 Crocidura indochinensis
CCTGCACCTATTTGGCCCCCTGAGCTTGCCAGGAGCGATTTCTGAGCACAGACAGAGCCAGGAATAACCTCTGATCACTACTAGGTGAGGCCCCAAAACAACAACAAAAACAAAAATAAGTCCAGGTAGTGGACTTGTGAAAGGATTGGTGTATGGATAATATAGAACTGCAACTTGACCTTTCAAATTTTATAATTCACAGTGATACAGTAAAAAAAAAAAGTAAGTGAAAAAAAGTTAAGTGAAAATATGTCTTCACCAGCCTTTTAGCTTCACAAGCAAATTTTTTTATTGAGCTGCAAGTTTTCAAAGTCTGTTTCATTCCTGAGTTTCTACATCAAATCAGAAGCCTCATATTACATATTGATTTCCTTCTTTGCTATCTTTTTTACTTTATCATTGAATTGTGACCTTCAGACTTACCATTCTTTGACTTAATAATTTTTAAGAATCAAAACCCAAATTCTCAGACTTGTCATTGTGCATTTAACTCATGTGCCAAACTGACTACTAGTATTCCTCACTGCACTGATACTTGCAATTATTATAAGTTCCTGCTATTTCCTCCTTAACTTTTGGTGTTTCATTTTCTCATCACCTACACAAGCTGTGTCTTTTGCTTTTACTCCAGTTTTCAACATTAGCTCAATAGTCACATCTAGAGAGCTTTATATTAAATTGGTTTTCATTAAGCTATGTCACCTATGGTTTCTCCAAGGTCTTTGATTTTACAGTCTGTGGTGCTATGGCATAAACAATTCATTAATTATTCTTCTCATTATACTACTTTAAGGTTAAATATTGGTTTCATTTGAAGGGGGACATTCCAGTTGGCGCTCAGAATGCCAGGAATTGTTACAAAGCCAGACTGGCAATTTAATACTAAGGCCCAATGCTGTGCCACTGATTGGATCTTGAACTTTGGGTAGCATGAGAGCTCTACACGGTGATATGATGGAGCCAGGTGGATTTGAGCATGAAAATTTTCTTGTGCTCTGACCCTGGCACTATAGACCAAGTCACAAGACTATTTCCCTTTCTTTTTAAATTTTTTTATTGATTGAGATTTTGTTATTTGCAATACTTTTTGTTTTGTTTTGGTTTTGGTTTTTGCATCACAGGCAGTGCTCAGGTGTTTCTCCTAGTTCTGACCTCTGGAATCACTTCTCAAGAGTTTAGGGGACTATACAGAGTGCTAGAGATTGAACCTGGTTCAGCTGCATACAAGGAAAAAACCCTACCCATTCAACCGTTGCTCCACCTTAAAGTTTACAACATTTTAATGATGTTCTTAGGCACATAATTCCAACACCAGAGCGATCACTAGTGATCCAACCTCCATCCCAAAACCCTTTCTCTAATTTTATCTTTCTCAGTTGTGTGAATCAGTTTTCCTGTTGTGCTGCCCATAGCTGTGTTTCTACTTTGCTGTGTATCTTTAAATCCCACATATAAGTGACAAATCTTTATATCTTTATTTTTTCTAAATTATTTCATTCAGCATAATATCCTCTAATTCCATCCATTTGTTGCAAATTTCATAATTTTGTGCTTCTAGTAATATAATATTCTACTGTGTATATATACCATAAAATCTTGAAACATTTCTCTATAGTTGGGCCTTTGGTTTGCTTCCAATTCTTTTTCTCTCTCTTTTTTTTTTTTGGCTTTTGGGTCACACCCAGCAGTGCTCAGGGATTACTCCTGGTTCCATGCTCAGAAATTGCTCCTGGCAGGCACGGGGGACCATATGAGTCGAACCGATGACCTTTTGCATGAAAGGCAAACGCCTTACCTCCATGCTATCTCCCGGGCCCCACCAATTCTTAACTGAGTACTAAGTATAGCAATGATCATAGATTGCACATATATTCTTTCAAATTAATATTTTTGTGCTTGGTATATAGGTGCCAGTAAGTGGTATTTCTGTGTAATATGATAATTCTACTCTTATTTGTGGATATATTTCCATATTGCTTCCACAGAGACTGAACAAGACAAAATTCTCACCAATAGTTAATGCAGGTTTTTTTCCACCATAAACCCACTAAGGATGACTATTTTCAAACTTTTTGATATGTGCTTTTCTCACTGAAGTCTGTATTTCTATGTCTCTTCACATATGCAATGCTATTATAACATATGATAGGTAGTCTACACAAACATATTTTGTTAAAGACAAGATATAGTAACAGTCAAAACTTATTTAGTAACTATATGTGTCACAGTATATTTTATGCTCTCTACATTTTTTCACATTTATTCTTAAAAACAAACCTGTAAGACCTATTTAACTGATGAAGAAATTGAAGGACAATGATGTTCAGAATTCTGCATAGCAATAACAATGAAGGGGAGAATGTGGAGTCTGACTACAGGCAGACTTTATTTGCTTTAGGAATCTGAACTCTTAAATCTATGTCTGAAGAAAATCAATCTGTGGTTTGATTGATAACACAGTAATTAACTTGGAAACTTCACATTTTCCTTATTGCCAACTTGAGTTAATTTAAATGAAAGTATATAAACTTGGGCTTTGTCAAGTAGATATTGCTCAGCTCTAAATGATGTCACTCAAAATATTCTAATAGTCAGTTTGTTTATACCTCAATTTCTCTCCATCTGCTTTTGAATATTTCTCTAGTATGAGTTCCTCTCCATTAACTGAAATCTTGCATGCAAGCTCCCAATAGAGCTATTTATAATCTTAGTTCTTTGATTATTGACTAGCAAATAAGCATCCAATTAACCCTTTAAAACTGAATGATTAGATATGACAATTATTTTTTTTTAAATTGAAGAGCTTTTGACTATCATGCCAATCTGCTGGATATCTCTTTGAAGTATCAAGATGGAAAGATAGTGTCATTTTTCTTTTCATTTTCATTTTTCCTTTGAGTTTACTAACTGATACATACTCATCCTGAAATTTAGTTTTACCTTTAATTATGCTTAGGGAGTTGCTATTTTCAACATTGTATCCTCAGAGGAATGCCACAATTTTAATAGAAGCTTGAATATAAAGTGAAATTGTAAAACAGAGTAGGAACATAATGATAGCACATTTATTTTGTTATCACACAAATCTATATGTCAGTGGTTTTGATTATAGAATGAAAAAAATGTATGGGTTTTCGTCCTACGAAAACAAGCTTTCAAGGGTCATAATTATAGTTCAAATGGTGGATTGTAAGACTGGCATTCCCTGGGGACTAAATTCCTTCACTGCCACTTCATGGCTCTTAGAGCAGCACATGGGCAGTGTTTGTACTCTGTGTAGTGCCTCTTCATAGGGCCTGAGCTTGAAGTTCAAGACCACAGAACCTGGTGGAGATGGTAGGGGAAATACCATCTCCACCAAGAAAAAGCTTTCAAATATCTATGCAACATTCTAGAAATGATATAAAAAAGTAAAATAAGGAGGGGGGGCGAGTAGAATGAATTGCAGCTTCAACTTTCTATAGTTTTTGTTCCATATGCTATGGTATTAAAACCTTATTTATTATGTGTTGAGTATTTTTGGTTGTTTTTTTTTCCCCCCTAGGGTCATACTATCAGTGCTAGTGCAGTGTGGGGATTGCACCTATAAATCATGTGCTTAATTAACCCTTTGACCAACTCCATTCCTGGTTCTGGTTCTATTTTTATTCTTGTACTACAGTAATGGGAACTAAACTCAGCATCTCACACATGTGAAACGAATGTCCTTTCCAGGTCGATCATCAGGCTTTCTATGTTTTTATTTTTATTATGATTTAATTAAAGAACCTGAAATACACACAGAATTATTTATAGTTGCTTTTAGGCATACAATATCTCAACACCAATTCCACCACCAGTGTCAACTTCCCTCCACCAGTATTCCTTTGCCTCCCCTGTACCCTTTCACCTGTAAACTTTGACAGACACATTTCAAAGATTTGTGTTTATAGTTTAGATCACATGTTTTCAGTGTTGTTTGGTCTGTGCATTAAATATATAAACATACCACTCTCCTATATCATAAACAATAATATACATGTAAACAAGGTATAATATAATCAAGACCACTGACATATTTCCTTACTACTTTCTCTTTTTCTTTATTCCCTTTTTGATTTCTTTCATTCGCTTTCCTTCTCTTTCCTATAATCTG
Source organism: Crocidura indochinensis (assembly GCA_004027635.1). Lineage (NCBI taxonomy): Eukaryota > Metazoa > Chordata > Mammalia > Eulipotyphla > Soricidae > Crocidura > Crocidura indochinensis. Next base: position 4,136 of record PVKC010018017.1, read on the forward strand.
AGTCAAGTCTAATCTACCTCCACCATTTTAAATCATACTATTTTTAATGTACTCTGCCTTGGTTACTAGGTAACAAAGATTTGTGCAAGATATATTTCTGCCATTCATAATTTATCTTTATTTTGGCATACTATACATATTAGTCTTTAAAGTAACTATCCTTTTTTTATCCGAAGCTTAGTGTTCTCATTCATATTTACTTGCTTTTTTCAAATCTCTAAGAATGTTTTATGAACATGACTATCATTTTAGCTGAGAAATGCTCTTGTTACTTAGTGACAGCCATTTCTCAAGGATAGATTTATTTTTAAAGACCCAACTCCAATATTTTTCTCATAGTTAATTTTGTTAAAATAAATCCTTATTTGTCAATAAACATCTTGTGCATTTGTTTGTTTGTCTTTTTCTTTCTTTAGTGCTCAGACTTACTTCTATTTCTGCCCTCAGATAAATACTCCTGGTAGAGCTTTAGTGACCTTATGAGAGGCCCAGTATTAAATCTGGGAAGGTTCTCTAAAGCTTATATGCAAGGTGGATGCTCTACCTACTGTGCTCTCTGGCCCCAATAAGCCTCTTTGCTTAAATTGCCTCCTGTGGGCAGAAAAAAAGGAAGTGATTATCAGTGGTTTCTTTCAGAGTTCCTTAACTTCTTTTACTTTATTCATGCAAAAATGGATTTATCTTGTTCATTATTTGTCATAATTACAGAAACAGTGATTCTTTACTTTTCTTGCTTTGAGTGGTCTACTACACCTTTACTCTTATTACATACTTTGAACAGTAACATTGGCCTTGGGAGTTCGAATCGTTGAGATAATATAAAATTCTTTACACTTCTTGAGTTATTAGAAATTAAATACGTATTTCAAAACTCTTAAAGAAAGACATGTTATTCTGGTTTTTGTTCTTAATACAGAGCTTTAAATAATGGTTTGTGTGAACCAAATGTCAGTAAATACTTACTGAATAGAAAATAAATTTTATGGTTTAAATGAAACACATGATTCTATGAAAAGCATATCATAGTTTGCTTAGGCCTACATATGCATATAGTTTTATTCTATATTCTTCTGAAAAGCATTAAAAACTCCATATGTCAGTATGAAAATGTCTAATAGTGAGAAAAGTAGAGTATCTCAAATACTGGCAGGGGTTAGGGGAGGAGGATAAGGGAGGATCATTGGTGGTAGGTATGTTGCACTGGTGGAGGGTATTCTTTTTATGACTGAAACCCAACTACAGACATGTTTGTAATCATGATGCTTAAATAAAGATATTATTTTTAAAAATAAAATATCTAATAATAAACAACACAAGCTAATTGAACTTATCGGTTTCCTTATGATTTTCATCTTATATTTTGCTTTATCATTATCATAAATTGTTTTAAAATATACATATTATTTGGCTATATTTGGCTGTTTTCATTCTAGAATATATTAATTACTCAGGTATGCTTTTGAGATACATGTAAGTTGTTCACAAGGTCTATAATCTTAACTACATCTTTTTCTTCTTTCAGATCTAGTAATTGATCTGAAGTAAAAAAGAAAGCATTTCTTTAAAAGATTATAACTTCAAGAATAAAATTTTTGTGTGTCTAATTCTAAAGAACAGTCTTAATAACAAAATTCTTAAAGCCAGTTTACCATACATCTGTTTATTAAAATCTATTATTTTAATAATGTTTCTGAATTTTTAGAAAAGAAATATTTAACATAACATTGTTAATAATACTGTATAGGCAAAGGTTATACCCATTGGTACTTATCCTTGTAAACTTAGGAAAAGGTGACTATGCTTTGCAGTTCTCTTTGTAGAGTATTTCAGAATATTATAGTAAATAAATATATTGAGCATAAACAAAACACAGGATGAACTGAGAAATTATATGGTCAATTTTGGAATACATCTATTTTAAAATATTATATCTTGGACAATATACTCTAGACAATGCTCTTATGGCTAAATGAAATGTATCATGCTTTATAACCCATGTTCTTCAGGGTCTGTCACCTTATCTTTTCCTCTATACAGCATTGCAAAGCTGTAGGGAATAAGTCCTGAAACTCCTTAACAGTTAATACTTCAGAAATCACCATTCAAATACATTTCTATATAAGAACAACTATTTTTTTCCTCTACTGGAAACTTAGGGCTGTTTCTACTGTATTTACCACATTCCTGAAAAAACCTGCCACTTTTTCTACTAGAATGTTTTTTCCCCTCACTGTAGAGTATTATTATTCCCTGACCTCTATCTATGTGTCCTTCAACAGAATAGCCTTTCATTTTCACTAAAATGTTTCCGAATTATATTGTAGCAGTATAAAAATTGTATAGTACTTCATTTATCAGAATGGAGAATCAATTCCAGATTTAGTAAATGCCCCTAATTAGTATCAAATACTATCTTAGGCTTTAGTTTTCATTTTTTTTAATTTATCAGACATACAAGAGTTTCAGTTTATTCTGCCTTTTCTAAAAGCATGTTCTCTATTGAGAAGAACAAAGTATTCATTTTTAACACTTAACATCTGAAAGAACTACTATAAATACTTTATATAAGCACTTACAATATTTATATCAAGTATTTATATATGTACGTTTTGTTAATCATCTAGCCATTCTTAAACTAGTAAAGTTGTTTTTGCTGTTGGTTTCTTTTTCTTTTTTTTTTTTTTTGAGTCACACCTATCAATTTTCAGGGGTTACTTCAGGCTTTGCACTCAGGACTTAATCCTGGCGTTACTCAGGTGCCATATGAGATGCCGGATATTAAACCTGCATCAGCCACATGCAAGTCAAGCACTGTAACCACTGTACTATCAAGCTTCAGAAGTAAAGCTTTATTACAAATAAAGTACTTGCTTTGCATGCCACCAATGTTAGTCTAAATCCCTGACACATGTATGGTTCAAAGTACTGTCTAATATTCAAGGTCACTCAAGAACACAAGTCATGAATAATGCTTGAGAACAATTAGGCATAGGGTAACAAATAACTCCACTTCAACTTCAAAAATGATAATAATAATATAAATGATCATAATAATTAATATCTATATTTTCTCCTTTTTCCATCTCCTATTTTTCCTAAAAATAAATCAATTGAGGTCCAAATTTTAATAAGAAGCCTTTTATTATTCTAAAATGTTATTTATTTCAGTATGAAATGGTCTCTATTATTTTTACCAAACTCCTATCATCCAATGACTTGTTATTTTTGGTGTAACCTAATTCTAGATTACTTGGACGAGGTATAGACTAACGTGATTTCTGGGTTCAGTCTAAATTCTTGTTAGGTTCAAACTATTTTCTAGATTCTTGTCTAATCACTTTACAATTAATCACTTTATAATTAGTACATTTTGTTAACACAGTAATCTAGTAATTGAATATTGGTAATGTTTTCAATATATGCTTTTGGAATTGAGACAGAGGTGAAAAATATTCGTAAAGAGTTACTAGATAGGAAATGAAGGTAGGCATAATAACCTTAGCCCATCTGGCTAAGACCTGCACTTAAGACCTCTGTTCTGCACATGTTATTTAATCACTGTATTGGTATTTATTATTCTCTAAAATAAAGATAATGCTTAATCCTTCTCACACATTATATTTCAAAAACATAATAGCATAGTATAACTAGATTTTATTATATATTTCCTACATGTGCTTTTTAAATATTTAATATAATTATAAGTCTAAAAAATAAGTTTCTGAGAGTCACAAAAAACCTTTAATGCTGACATAGAGTAATATAAGCTTTAAATTGCAAGAGCAAAGTTCTTAATTATCTGCCAAATAAGGCATTAGTTAAATTCTAGGTAAATTATGTCCTAATGGATTTCTTCCTTTCTTTGGTATGAATGACTCTTATGGTTATTTAGATTCTAATGATATGGAGTATAATGTATTTTCCTGTGATTTTTACCTTATAAAATTAGGAAATATTTTGATCTAAGCTTTGCCTATTGAGCTATTGACTTCTCATTAATCTATCATGTTTCCTCAATAGCTTTTTAACTGTATTATCAAAATGTTAATACATTTTTGACCAATTTTACTTTTCATTGATATATTGCATTTGGAAGTTAAAGGTTTGTAGAGAACTTTTTAGCTTCGATTAACTCAATTCAGAAAATGCTGGAGTTAGTGTGAGATTTTCACTTGGTTTTACTATCTCTAGTGTTTTATGGTGCATAGACAATCTTGTAACATAAGGAATAGAATACAGTTTGACCAACTCTCTTAACTTTCTATTTTACCTGAGTAAACTACAAAATAGCTTTTATGTGTTTCATTCATGCACCTTTTTTGATATTTACTTGGCAAGTGAATGTTAAAATCATTTCCCAAGGCTGTTATATTGCCAGTTATAGATAAGGGTTTGCAGTTTTTAGGAAGCAAATATATAAAACTTACAATATTTTCTTGCTTGAGCAAAGAAAAAAAAGTCCATGATAGATTTCATTTCACTTAGTATTATAAAATTAACACCCATTCTTGATAACCATAATTAGCATAGCATTTTAAAACCATAAAGGTTTGGTAAATGTAAGATATATTTGATGTAATAAAGATATTTAAGTTCATATGCTATGTCAAGTACCACATTAATAGGTTAACAATAAAAACCTAACATATTCATTTAAAATTGCTCATGGTTTAGGAATTATATAACTTAGTTTCTCTGAAATATGGTAAAAAGATGCAATTAATCTAATTTAGTTTAGTTAGATTGCTCACATGTAAAATAATTCTTAATTCCAGTGGGTGAATTTAAATGTTGACAGGCAAAGGTCTTGTAGAATACAGCAAAGATAATATATGTCATACAATAAAATAAATTATTTAGTGTCAATGATTTACATGAAGCTAAAAAATAAGCTCAAGAAACAGTGAAATCCTCTATTGGAGACTTAAGGGTAGTATAAAGAGAGAGATGCTATGCTTAGGTAATTTTTTTTCTAAGAAATGACCTACACAAAAGATTAGTTCACTACATTCCCACATTATATAGGTTCTTGTGCAAGTAAATAGGATCAAAGGTAATTAGTCCAAATTAGCCCAAGGATAAATTTTGATGAGGGAACAGAGAGTTGGATAGTAACAGGCTGCTTGCCTCATTATTTGCTGGCCTGGTTCAATCCCTTTAATCCCATATGGTCCCCCAAACTCTACAAGGAATTTTCCCTGAGCGAAGAGCCAGGAACATGCACTAAGAACACTTAGGTGTGGCAAAAAATGAAAACTAAAACAAAATAAAAGTTGTACTGAATATAAGTTAAGGACATAATTTGAATAATTGTATATTAAATTTAATTGTCTCTAGTCTCTGCAAAAATCGTGATTAAGACATTGGTGAGAGGAAGGATGCACTGGTGAAGAATAGTATACATTGTATGACTGAAACCCAACATTGAACAATTTTGTAAATATGATGCTCAAATAAAGTATTATTTTTCAAAATAGGAAATTTGTCTTGTACAGAGCAGAAAATGTCACTGACCCTATGAATCAGAAAATAGACAACAAACCTTGATGGAATAGCATAAATTGAGCACTCTCTAAAAATAGACATTTATTTTTTTTTCTTAAGCAGGAGAGTACTGGGATCCAATTTATCGTTAAACCAACTTTATTACAAATGGAGAATGGACTAAAATAAATGCAACTGATATTAAGGAATCTGCTTTATTTTAGACCTAGAATAATGAACATGGTAAAGATTTATAGGTATATAGGAAAAGTGAAATATTTTAGAATTGTCATGAGAATAAATATGGCAGAGCTTGATAATTAAATGTAGGAGATTGACACTATTTCACATGTTTGTGTGGGTGACTGGTACTTTGCCTTCGTAGATTAGATGATTTAAGGATAGGAATATTTGGGGAACATGATGCGTTCAATTATTCAGGAAAGTTATTTTATTTTAGGTTGCACATGACTTTGAGAGGAAACTCATTAGGCTCTGTAGCTTTATAGAGCTGGCAATATTACTTTGGGAGAAAGGAGACGAGGAAACAAGAGCTATAGAGCTTTTAAAAACTATACACACATCAGCATTCTGATTATTCCATTACATCTGTTGTTCTTATATTTTTGAAACATATCTAAAAAACACATTCCCTTACAGAGGCTCTTACTCTAGGTTCAGCTGATTTGGAACTTAGATAGCAAATATCAGAGACCTTATTGTTGACAGGTCTTATTTGATTAGGAAATAGGATAAGTAAATAAGATTCATGTCATATGCAAACATGGATATTTAGAAATGTATAATTTACTCCTTAAAATGAGTTTTCTGGATACAGGCAAAATGTGCTCTAATTCCCAAATATTCAGAATCAAGTCCGTAAGTGCAACTCAGTGGAAGTTCTCCTCTATCATAACTACTTGTGTATGGAATTTGTAGGGACACAGGAGTCAGGTTGATCCTATGTCAGCAAATTTACCTTTCTAGCATAAAATATTTGTATCCTTAAGATGAAGAAGAAATTACTCTGAACCATGAAAGAATAAGAATGCCTGTTAATAGTAAACATTTTATTTCTCCAATCACCATTAACTATTGTGAGTGTAGCAAAAATTATTTACAAGTGTTTTAATATAATATCAAAATTATATTTGCTTAGAGAAATGTTTTATGTAGAGATAAATTAATAAGTCAATCTTTTGGGGCCCGGGAGATAGCATGGAGGTAAGGCGTTTGCCTTTCATGCAACAGGTCATTGGTTCGAATCCCGATGCTCCATATGTTTCCCCGTGCCTGCCAGGAGCAATTTCGGAGCATGGAGCCAGGAGTAACCCCTGAGCACTGCCGGGTGTAACCCCCCCCCCAAATGTAAGTCAATCTTTTATATAAGAATTGTTATTTTGGGGCTGGCGAGGTGGCGCTAGAGGTAAGGTGTCTGCCTTGAAAGTGCTAGCCAAGCAAGGACCGCGGTTCGATCCCCCGGCATCCCATATGGTCCCCCTAAGCCAGGGTCAATTTCTTTTTCTTTTCTTTTTTTTTTTGTGGTTTTTGGGTCACACCTGGCAGTGCTCAGGGGTTACTCCTAGCTCCATGCTCAGAAAATGCTCCTGGCAGGCATGGGGGACCATATGGGGCACCGGGATTTGAACCGATGACCTTTTGCATGAAAGGCAAACGCCTTACCTCAATGGTATCTCCTGGGCCCCACCAGGGTCAATTTCTAAGCGCTTAGCCAGGAGTAACCCCTGAGCATCAAACGGGTGTGCCCCCCCCCAAAAGAAACAAAACAAAAATAATTGTTATTTTATCTAGTGCTTATGAAGAGGTTTTAAAGAGTACAACTGATACATTTGTGGTCTTAATTATTTGATTTTTTTTTCTAATATAATTAAGGTAACATATAGATATCAGTAATGTCTTTTATTTTGTACTCCGTGGTCATACTTTATAAATAACAAAGTAACAAAATCTCCTTTTAATTTCTAATGTCATTTATAGCCCTCTTCCCCATTATACATAGATTCACATTCACACACATTTGGTTATCTTATTTTTATAATCCAAAATTAAAAGTTTGGCATAATTAAATGCTGTCCACTCATGTTTTATTTTTCTGCACTCCATTAAGTGAGGCCACCTTAAAATTTTTCTTACTATTGGCTTATTTATTTAAACTGATACTTTACAGTTCTGTCTATGTTACAGCAAAATAAAATATTTTCTTTTTCTTATAGCAACATTATGTTATATTGTGTATATGCTGCAACTTATTTATCCATTCACCTGTTGTTTGACGTTGTGCTATTTCCATATGCTGGCTATTGTACTAAGTGTTGAAATAAATGCATATGTCTTTTCAAATCAATATCTCTATACTTGTGGGTTATATTCAAGAAGTGGGATTGCTAAATCAAATAGAATCCCTGTTTTAGGATTTTTGAGAAAACTCAATACTGGTTTCCATAGAGACTGAACTAGAAAGCATGTGTACTAACAATGAATGAAAGTTCCTTTTTAACCACATCCTGTCCAGAATGGTTATTTCCAGTCTTTTGACAACTATCATTCTCATTTATACAAAATGAAATATAACTGTAATTTGATTTGGATTTCCTTAGTAGAAAATTATGATGAACACTTTTTGATATCTTTACTCCCATCCTGTATGTCTTCCTCAGTAGAGTGTTTATTTTTCTATCCACATATTCATAAGGATATTAGATTATTTTGTTGTTACAATTTGTTAGTTCCTTATATATCTTGGCTATACATATACCCTTTTAGATTACCCTTTTATCTGATAAATGAGTATAAATATTTTCTCCTACTCAGTAAAATAATATTTTAGACACTGCATTTATTTTACTACATAGAACCTCTTTGGGTATATTTTGGATTTTTGGCCACATCTAGCAGTGCTAGATCTAGGGTTTAATCCTGGCTCTACACTCAGAAATTGCTCCTGGTTGGCTTGGGAGACAATATCGGATGCTATTTGGCCACATGCAAGGCAAATTGCCCTACCACTGTACTATATCACTCTGGCCCCAACAGAGAACCTTTATAATTTGGTGTAGTTGTAGTCTATTTGCTTATTTATGTCACAGGCTAGCTGAGTCAGGAAGTACTGATGGAGGCTTCAGCATTATTCGATAGGAGGACAGGAACAAGGAGTGGGCGAAGATAGAATGCTCATTTTGACAATGTTAATTCCTCCAATTCATGAATATGAAATATTTCCCATTTCTTAGTGTTCTCGTCTATTTATATCAATAGTTAAAATAGTTTTTGATGCATACGTCTTTTAATTTTTTTTTTTTTTTTGGTTTTTGGGCCACTGACACTCAGTGGTTACTCTTGGCTATACACTCAGAAATCACTCCTGACTTGAGGACCATATAGGACACAGGGGATCAAACCGTGGTCCATCATAGGCAGGAACAAAAAAGACAAATGCCTTACCACTTGCACCACCATTCCAGCCTCTCTTTTAATTTTTTTAAATTTGATTCCAAGTATATGATATATTTGAACTATTTTAAACAGCGCTGTCTTTCTAATCTCATTTATTCACATGCACCATTTACATGTGGAAGTGCAAAGGATTTTTGTGCATATTATTTAACTTGATTGTAGAAATGTTTCTACAATATTGGGTTATATATATTATTGTTGTTACAAGTTTATAGTGTCATATTTGAGGTTATTATAATATTTTAAATTATTTATTCATCTATAAATAGCAATTGTTAAATCTTTTGATTTAAATGTCTTTGATTTCTATTTCTTGCATTATTTCTGTCATAAGGAGAAAGTGAACATTTTTTACTGTTTGTGGCCTGATTTAAGAGGATAGGCTTTCCAATTTTCACCATAATTTTGAAGTTTTGTAGTAAATGACTGTTATTATCTGAGGTATATTCCTTCTGTTCCTCTTTTGTTAGGGTTTTATCGTAAATGAAAATCGAATCTTGTCAAAAGCTTGCTTACATATGTTGAAACAATCATATAATTCTTACCTTTTCTTGAGGTGATAGTATGAATTATATTTGTTGGTTTGTATATATTGAAACCTCCAATATCTCTGGAATGAATTCTACTTGAGCATAGTATTGTGTCTTATCCTTGGAATATATTGTTCCATTCACTTCACTAATGTGATTTTTTTAGAATATTTGAATAAATTTTCATCAAATATATGATTATGCAATTTTATTTGTTTATTTATTTATTTGGTTTTTGGGTCACACCCGGCAGTGCTCAGGGGTCACTCCTGGCTCCATGCTCAGAAATTGCTCCTGGCAGGCACGGGGGACCATATGGGACACCGGGATTCGAACCAATGACCTTTTGCATGAAAGGCAAACGCCTTACCTCCATGCTATCTCCCGGGCCCCGCAATTTTATTTTTTAATAGTACCACTGCTTCTGGTATTAGGGTAATGTTGACTTCACAGAAGCTGCCATAAAGAGATTTTTAAATTTATTTTGGAAGAAATAGGTTTGAAGTTTTGGCATAATTGAATATTGAACATTTTTGTAATTGGATTTTTGTTTTTGGAGAAAAATTTTATATGTTTTCAATTTTTTGCTAGTGATTTGTGTATTCAGCTTTCCTTTCCCCCCTTGGTCAATCTGGGAGGTAATATGATTCCAAGATTTTATATAATGTCTGTGTTCTACAGCATAGTGGCATAAAGTTGACCATTTCTGCCTCTTATTATCTTTCTATCATTCTAATTTTTGCCCATTTATCTATGATAAAATATATTTGAGATGGGGATCAAAGAGATACAGCATTAGGGCATTAGCCTTGCACTCAGCCGACCCAGGACAGATGGTGGTTTGAATCCCAACATCCCATATGGTACTCCCAAGCCTGCCATTTGCAATTTCTGAGCACAGATCCAGGAATAACCAACCCCTGTGAACTGCTGGGTGTGACTCAAAGCCAAATAAATATATTTTTATAATATATTTATATTTATTATATAATTCATATATACAAATATATATTTGTTTATTATATTTTATAATAACATATATTATATATTTATATAGAGACAGACAGGTTCTCTATTTTTTCATGAGTTGAACTACAGATTTCTCAGTCTTTTGAATTCTTTAAAATCACAGCTACTGATCTTAACTATTATTTTGTTTTTTTTTCTTGATGTCTAGAATATTGATTCTGTCTATTGTTCGTATTATTTTATTCCTTATACTAATTTTGAAATTCATTTGTAACTATTTTTTTCCTTTTTCTCAAGCTGTAAATGTAGCTAATGTCTGAGTTTTTCTTTACTGTTGTTCACCTACATTGCTGTTAACTCTCTCCTTCATGCTGCTTTACTATATATAACCCAGGGATTCCAAAAGTTAGGTCATTTTTCTTATTCATTTCAATTAATTTTTTTATTTTTTCTTGCTCTAATTGTTATTTAGAAATTTTTTTTCAACTTACAAAAGTTGGAATTTTTCCAACTTTCTCTCGTATAGTTGGTTTTTTAGTTCCTGGCATATAATCTGAATAGATTCTTGTTACAATTTCTATTTTTGTAATTTTATGCACACTCAGATTGCATTCTAGCTTGTGTTCTGTCTTGATAATGATCCATGAACACATAAAAAAGTATATTTGAATTTTATTGGGTGAATGTTCTTTACATATCTATTAATCCCAATTTTTCAAAATATGTAGTTGGTACTCATTTCCTTATTAATGTGATATCTCATTGTGGTATTTTGGGTAAGAGTGGGGTGATTAAGTCCCCTTCTATTTTTCTTTTGTTTTTTTTTCCAAGTCATCTTTCTTTTTTTATTATTAATATCTTTATTTAAACACCTTGATACCAAATACGATTGAAGTTGGGTTTCAGACATGTAAAGAGCACACCCCTTTACCAGTGCAACATTTCCAACCCCAATGTCCCAAATCTCTTTCCTACCCTCCCCACCCCTGCCTGGACTCTAGACAGGCTTTCTATTTCCCTCATTCATTCACATTGTTCTGATAGTTCTCAATGTAGTTATTTCTCTAACTGCACTCATCACTCTTTGTGGTGAGCTGGACCTTCCAGCTCTCCTCTCTTTTATCTCTGAGAATCATTGCAAAAATGTCTTTTATTTTTCTTAAAACCCATAGATGAGTGAGACTATTCTGCATCTATCTCCCCCTGGCTTATTTCACTCAGCATAGTAGATTCCATGTACATCCATGTATAGGAAAATTTCATGACTTCATCCCTACTATTTTTTCTTTGTAATTCATGCATCTCCTAGTCTATTAAGAGTTACTAACAAACCATTATTGCACTTCCTTAATTTGATGCATTTATATGGTGATGAGTTTAGAACTCTTGATTTATGAATTTCTTAACCAATATGCAATGCTCATTCCTATTTTATATTACTATCTCTGACTTGAGCATTATTTTATCTCAGATTGAAGACTGTTCCTATATTTTCAGCCTGTTACACCATATGATTGTTTTCCAACCTTTCAGTCTAAGGTGATATTTATTGTGAGTGTTCAGGTATTTCTTGTAAGTAGCAAGTCACTGATTTTATCTAATTTTTTCTATTCTGCCACTGTGTCTTGCTACTACATGCTTTAGCTTTTTCAACTCTATGTGAACAAATTCTTAAATTTTTCTATTAAACTTTTTTTCAAATCTAGTAATTTTATCTTTTCCAGTGAATTCCTGACTATAGTGAGCAAAAAAGGGATTGTTGCTCAGAAGTCATCCTCAGATAGTATCAAAACTTCTGATGTAATTGAGGACATTTTTGGCTTCTGTCCCTATCAGTTAACGTAGTTGAATTTCTCACTTCTTGTTATTGGTACTGAATTTTTGTGGGAACCTAGAGTAGAAATCTAGGTCCCTGGTGTGACTTACTGAAATCTGGTGCTCCTGACCCCTGGCAAACTCACTTTGGGGCTCCTGCTTGTCTGGCTAAGGAGGTTGCATAAGAGGCAGAATGTACAGAGTGGAACTATGGCTCAGAGGCTTCTAAGTTCCTTGTGCAGCATATTGTGGCATAGTGGGCATATGGGGCTCACTCTGCCTGGTAGGTAGGTGGCAAAGTATGGGGTAAGGATTTGGGTTCATTTGCAGCAAGAACTACAGGCATCTGGAGTATTAAGGGCTCTCATTTCACTCTAGGCTCTGTATCTGACTTGTTACTAAACGTGACTTTTAGTATCACAACTGTAACAAAACTTCTGGTATATCCGTGTGCTGTATTTTAAATTTAATTTTTCCATAAGTTTCATTGGGAAATCACTGGACTTACAGAAAGAAGAAGAGCTGATTATTCACCTGTGCTTCAAGAAACAAAGAACAATTTAACACAGAAATTTATTCCAGCTTTAATTCTAGCAAAGGTAGAAACACAATGTAAATAGATATAAATTTTTGCAGATAAACTAAATATTTGGTGGCATTGTGAGTCTTATTGAAAACTGGGGACCATCAGGAGGTAAGCAAATAAAAATTAGCATAAAATAAAAGGCAAGACATTTATTGTTCAAAGCTAACAGATATCACAATATGTCATCTATTTCAGGAAGAAAGACATGATGCATTTGAATTTTATCACACTAATTAGTGCCTTTGTAATTTGATGAAAAAGCATTATCTATAAAATAATTTATACCCTCAATAAATATAATATGATATAATATAATAATATAATTATCTCATATACATATATATGCACACAATCAGATAATATTTTAGAAGTCTACACAAAAATGTTAATACCAAAGATAATAAGTGTGACTCAAGATAATATTTGGAATCATATTTATTTTTTTGTCTTGGTTCCATGGAAACTGAGAACTAACTACATAGATTATTTTAATGTCTTAAAATTTGAATACACAGCTTGGACAGATGGTCAGTGGAATGTTTCTTGTAAGAATTGTTCAGTGTGTAGTAATCTTCAAGAAAATGTATTTTTCTTAAAATATGCAAAACCGGGGCCCAGGAGATAGCATGGAGGTAAGGCGTTTGCCTTTCATGCAAAAGGTCATCAGTTCGAATCCCGGTGCCCCATATGGTCCCCCGTGCCTGCCAGGAGCAATTTCTGAGCATGGAGCCAGGAGTAACCCCTGAGCACTGCCGGGTGTGACCCCAAAAAAACCAAAACAAAAAAAAACCAAAACAAAAAAAATATGCAAAACCAAGGCATGAGTTAGTAAAATGCATTCTTTCCTAAATGAAATTTCAATTTTTATTTAATTAATTAAAGATTTTTAAAATATTCATAGTTGTTTATAGTTTTTTTTTCTGCCTCGGGTTACTCAGGAAGTGGACTGAACTTATTTGGAGAACATAGAGTACTTTGAGTAGTAATTTTTATAATAATATTTCAGTGTATGTCTACTTGAAATTTAGTATATACTAAAATTTATGACTACTTCTTTCTAGAATGTCTACCTGTTAGCATGCTATTTAAATGGTAAAGAACATTTTTCTCTGAAGAAAAATGCTATATTCAGAGTGACTTTGAACTATGTATACTTTGTCTTTTCCTTTTTTTTTCTTTATGATGAACCCAAAGAAATATTATCATAATATTATCATGGTCCTCGTGTTTTATGAGGGCCAGAGAGATAATATAGTATTAAGGCATTGACCATGCAAGTTTCCAATTTAGGTATGATGCACATGAGCACAGAGTCTGGGGTAAACCCAGAACCCAGAATACAGTGGATTATGAAAGGAAGGAAGGAAGGTAGGAAGGAAGGAAGGAAGGAGGAATAAAGGAAGGAAGGAAGGTAGGAAGGAGGAATAAAGGAAGGAAGGAAGGGAGGAAGGGAGGGAGGAGACAGGGTGGAAGAAAGGAAGAAGGATAAGAATGAAGAAAGGTAAGAAGGAAGGAAAGTAAGATGGAAGAAAGAAAAGTAGGAAGGAAGGGTAAATGGAATGATCGAGGGAGGGAAGAGAAGAGAGAAGGAAGTAAAGGAGGGATGTAATGAATGATTGAATGAAGGACAGAATAAAAAGGAAGGAAATGAAGGAGGAAAGGATGGAAGGAAGGAGGAAGAATGGAAGAGGAAAAAGGAATGGAAGAAGAAGGAGGTAACTAAAGAAGGAAGAAAGGGAGGTAATGAGAGAACTATGGAATAATGGAAGGAAGGAGGGAACAAGGAACAAGAAATGAAGGAGGAATGGAAGGGAAGAAGGAAGGAAGAAGGGAGATGGAAAGGAAAAAAGGAAAGAGGAAGAAGAAAGTAGAAATGAAAAGAAAGAAGGAAAGAATTATGGTAGGATGGAAGAAGTGAGGGATGAAAGGATTGAATAAATGAGAGGAGAGAAGGCAGGTAGGAAGGAAAAAGAAGGAAGGAAGAGGTAAAGAAGAGAAGGATGAAAGAATGGAGGAAAGAAGAAAACAAAGAAAATATGGGGGGCCGGGCGGTGACGCTGGAGGTAAGGTGCCTGCCTTGCCTGCGCTAACCTAGGACGGGCCACGGTTCGATCCTCTGGTTCCCTATATGGTCCCCTGTGCCTGCCAGGAGCGTCTTCTGAGCAAATAGCCAGGAGTAACCCCTGAGCGTCACCGGGTGTGGCCCAAACCCCCCACACACAAAAAAACAAGAAAAAAAATATGTGCGAAGGAAGGGGGGAAGGAAGGAAAGAAAGAGGAAGGAAGGTAAATAAAAATGTCTATTTAGGGGCCAGAGAGATAGCATGGAGCTAAGACATTTGCCTTTCATGCAGAAGGACGGTGGTTCAAATCCAGGCACCCCGTATGGTCCCCCGTGCCTGCCAAGGGTGATTTCTGAGCATAAAACCAGGAGTAACCCTTGAGCGCTGCCGGGTGTGACCCAAAACAAAACAAAAAAATGTCTATTTAGTTAACATTTGATCACATAAGCTGAGAACTGTTTGCAAAATTCAATATATTTCATTTTAATATACTCACAAATTACCAAAGAGCAAAATTCTATTTTTCTGATAATGTTGCTATATTTCTAATCTATTCTAGATTTCATTAATTTTCAACTATCTCCCTAGATCTGTTTTACTTCATAATTTAAGGATTTAAAATTAAGCAGATATGAGCATCTTTAAGCTACTTTACGAGTTCTCTAGCCATATAATCATATGTAAAAGATTAAACTTCATGAAATAATTTACTATATTCTTTGTAAGTAATTTTAATTTTATGACAGACAAAAAACTGTTCATCAACTGTTTTTATGGTCTCTTGATCAAAATGTTTTGATTTAAAATAT
>PVKC010018018.1:0-19883 GCA_004027635.1 Crocidura indochinensis
GCTCTAAGACCCACAACCAAAAAGCGCGGCCGCGGAGCGAAGCGGAGCAGCCACGCTAGCCTTATAACCCTTGAATTCCATTTCAGTACTTTGTAAGAAATACCAGCAGGCGTGCGCTTGGTCTTTCCCAGTCTCTTTGCTGCTGAGCTGCTACACCGAGGAACCCCTGAGCCACTAAGACCAAAGCGTCTCCGGGGACCAGTTTCCGCCTCTTCCACCGAGCTGCTAAGACCAATTCACTGCAAAGACCAAGGCGTATCTGGAGACCAGCTTCCTTGGGCACCCAGAGACCTTAAAAGAAAACAATAGCAGCCATGCGCTCAGCCTTTCCTCTGCCTATGGGTGACTATCCTTCCACTGTAACCTTACCTTACCCTCTTTCTTTGTATCTTTGTTCTCATAAATAAAAAAAATAAAAAAAAGACTACTGAAATCTATGATAGATTAAATATAACCAACATTTGTAAAGTATTGTATTTTTTATTATTCTGTTTTATTTAGTAGTCATACGGAACAAGTACTAAATACAGAAGAATGAGATATCACTACCTCTCATAAGTATAGGAAAATTAGCTGCTTTCTTGCAGGACTAAGCAGTGTACATCCCTAGTTTTCCTCATTTCTGACAAGCCTGGTTTTCATCCCCACCGTCATCACCATCTCTAATTTCAAGCCACACACCAGAAGTTATTATTGGACCACTCTTCTCATGATGACAGAGAATACTCAGGCTCTCTCTACAGTAATAGATGTCTTTGACTGGAAGAGATCTCATGCAAATGATCAAACATCAATTTCCTCTTTGAAGTTACTGCTGGTTAGTGCTATAGTTCACAAGTAAGCAAGCACCATTTTCAGATACTTCGTCTTTCTTTACCTTTGCTAATTCCTTTAGAAAGCCAAGCAACAATTTAAAGCAGCAGTTGTATGTTATTACTCCATTTAATTGATGATAAATAGAGATTCTAGGACAAATTGAAGCACTTTTAATTCCACAGTCCAAGGTATCCAAACAAGAATTCACAAATGGAGAGAATAAAGCTGGAAATCACTTTCTGCCCTAAAGTATGTGTGAAGCAAAGAAATACTACAGAAGATAGCATGTTAAGAACTCATGATGAACCCAAAATTATTATCTTAGCAGGGATGTATTGATGTGATTGGTTTTTCTTAGGATCTTATCTAGAAACAAAGAATTAATTGTCACAATTATATTTTAAAATTTCTGTCAGTCGGGGCCGGGCAGTGGCGCTGAAGGTTAGGTGCCTTGCGCTAACCTAGGACGGACCGCGGTTCGATCCCCCGGTTCCCCATATGATCCCGGGTGCCTGCCAGGAGCGACTTCTGAGTGAATAGCCAGGAGTAACCCCTGAGCATCACCGGGTGTGGCCCAAAAACCAAAAAAAAAAATTTCTGTCATTCTCCGATTTTGCTTAACCAGAAGACAAAAGTGGCCAATACCACACAGGCTTAAATGAATTTGTTTATAGAAGAAAATAAATGACTCCTGCTATGCATGTAAATGTTAGCAAATTGTACTTCAGCAATACCATTTTGATGGCATTTTACTTTAACTGAATATGCATCATTAAATAAGGCATATTCACCTTTACTAACACATTCATAGCCACATTTACATTTTTCCTACACATTTTATTTATTCAGTAGAAAAATAGGTTTCTCTCATTATGCAAAAGGGACAAGTAAGGACAGAAGCTAAATTGCCCTGGAGCTTCCTTTTATCATTTCTTTGTAAATTTTAAGCAGAAGGGATCAATTAAAACTTTAGAAAAATGGGGCCGGGCGGTAGCGCTGCAGGTAAGGTGCCTGCCTTGCCTGTGCTAACCTAGGACGGACAGCGGTTCAATCCCCCGGTTCCCCATATGGTCCCCCGTGCCTGCCAGCAGCGACTTCTGAGCAAATAGCCAGGAGTAACCCCTGAGCATCACCGGGTGTGGCCCCCCAAAAAAACTTTAGAAAAATAAGCAAATCAAATCATTAGTGATATTAATCATTTTTAGTTTATTTATCCTCCTTTTTTCCCTTAGCTAGGTGCTGACATGTATAAGCTTTAAGTAAATGAAATGTCCACTTGTATTTTATTGCCCACTACACACCCTCAAACCACAGTAACAGTTATAGTTATATTAAAAGCAAGAAAAATCTATGTAAATTATGGTGTTGACAATGACAGATGTATGTACACACACAAATGCAATCACATGCATTAATGTACCTTGGGAGGACTTGACTTTTCAGCCACCTCAGTTCTCTACTTTTCCTTATTAAGTATCCATCTAACTTTTTTTGCTGACTTTATTGCAGGATGTAATCATATTCCTAGAGAAATAGGAACACTCTTCTCTACCCATTGATTGCAATCTGCAAAACTGCTTTCCAGTTTAAAACTGTGCCATCAAAAAACTCTTGAAGGTTTAGTGCAGTCAGGATTTTTTTTTTACAAACAATAGTATTACTTTGCTAATCTAAGACCCATCAATAGTAACCTTTTTTCATGGAAGGTCACTGCTGACCTGGCTAGGAAGAGTGGGAATATCATAGAGATGGGCAATCTTTGGCCCCTTTCTATATCTTCTTTTCTCCTGACCTCCATTAAATAGGGCTAGGTAAGTATGGGAATCTCCTTTAGTGTCTGCTGTTATAAACAAGCATACATGAATTTTGTCACTCATTTCTTTTTTTTTAAGAAAATTCTGATGCACAAAATGTCTTTCATCTTAACCCCATTTTCCAAAAGTTTTCAGGTTGTTGTTAGGCAACTTCACCCTTGGAAGAGTTTAACTGGAGCCCAATGGTCAGGGAGTGTCCAAAAGTAAATACAAAAGTTAGATTATAGTGATTCATATATGTATGAGGAAATTTGTCTGATGCAAATGGAAATGGTCCTACTTAAATGAGGCAAAAGTGTCATGGAGATCATCATTCGAATTCTGCTGGCTATCACCTTTGAAGACCTTTGAGAAAGGATTCAATCATGTTAGCCCAGGAAAAGCCCCAGTTCATTACTCACAATCAAAGGGGTTGGAAATGCCAATTGTAGAATTATGTATCTCAGAATATTTTGTACCTGTATGCCTAAACTGATTAGTCTGATGGAGCTTAAAACCAACAAAGAGGGTCAAGAGACATGGGACCAAAAGAAGCCTTCAGAAAAAATAAACAATCAGATATTACCCTTTTAATATATTTTATGTTATGCTAGAATTAAGCTAAGAGTATACTCAGTTAATCAATAGCCAAGAGTTTGAACTTCAAAAGTCTAGTTATACAAGGATTATTTTTTGGTAAACAAATAATGTCAACTTATGGTATCAATAAAGTTAATGTATTTTCTTCAGTACATTCTAAGTTGCATTTTTCCATTTCACTTTATTATAAGAATACATAAAAATACATATCAAAAGCTTCCAATTAATAGCAAACAGTAATTAAATTTGATAAAAGACAAAGTTTATTATTCTGAATGGAAGTTGAGAATGAATTCTCTTTTTCTGCAAAAAAACTTCACTTTGAGAACATTTCCCCAAAAATCCAGTGGCCGCTTCATAGTTCAAGTAGGTCTCATATGCATATTAACAGGCTGGCAGGACTTTGACCAGGAGAATTATCTGATCTTCTTGCACTCAACTCACAACAATACTGTGATGAGCTGGTCCTTTACTTTCTGCTGAAAGGACTTAGTCAGCTGTTTACAGAAGTCAAGATGGTTTTACACTGACCCAGCCACATTTCAAAGTCATTGTCAAGGATAAGGTCTAGTTTTATAATTATGGATCAGAATAAAGTAAGATAGTCACAAAAATCCTGAGAACCTTCTTCTGACAACCAGAAAGCACTTTATTCTGATATGAGTCTAAAAGAGCTCATAACTTCTTTAAACAACTCTTCAAGAGCCCTTAAATGGATCTCAAGCTTTATCATCCTGAGAAAACAATTTCTTAAATTTGCTGACTTGTGAAAGTCATGAATTTCACCCAAGGGCAACACAGTACACAGAATGTCTTACATTTGTCTGTGTGTTTCCAGAAATTATTCTGCACACTTTGCTTGGAGAATAGGTAACACATATAAAATTTGATAATTATTAAGTACTAGAAACCAAAACTAAGAAAGAAAAATATTCCATTTTATAAGAAATCTGTATTCTGCATCTTAGAAGAAACCAATGAAAGGGTTTACTCAGCTTATTACTAATTTCTCTTTGAATATAGTTGCTTAATAAGTTTCAATTTTTATCATCTTGGGAAATAAATAGTCTACTAATTCTCATCAGCCCTTCCCATAGCTCCTTGGATCCTTCTAGACATTATTTGATGTTAATATCTCTGCATTATCTTATTTAAGCTCATAAACTGATATGAGGAAGGGGGAAAAGCAATTTAGTAAAGGTCAAATCTGGCTAACATAAGGGGCAGTCAGTTAGATTAATCATGTAACTGTCTAAGAGAAAAGCCAATTAATACTGAAAAGAGGAACACAGTTCAGGCAACTTCCTCTCTCATCCCTCCCCTGTGCAAGGCAGACCATGGGCATGCAATAGTTCTGACCTAGTTGGCCTTAAAAAAGAGAAATATAAAAAGACAAAAAAAATAGTGGAATTCTGGTATTGAGAGATAGAGTTGCTCTTATGACTGACTACACAGAGCAACAGTCTGTGAGAGTGGCACATATCAAAAAGTTGCTTGGAGAATAGGTAACATATATAAAATTAGCAGGGTTGTGATGAGTAAGACTCCCTTATCTACTTCTGATGGGAATGTTGGCTTGTTCAGCCTCTATAGACAATAATCTGGAAAAAATAGAAATAGAACTCCAAAAATAGGAATATAGAATTCCTATATGATCAAGTGTTATCACTTTAGTTATTTATTCCCCAAATACTAAAAAGATTATCTCAAATGGCTATATACACACCTATATCCATTGCTGCAATTAGTATAATAGTCAAGATATAAAAACAGTCCAAATGCCCAACTATGAATTAGTCCAAGCTTTATGGAAAGCGATATGAGATTCCTCCAAAAGCTGAAAATCGAGCTCCCATACGATTCAGCTACCCCACACCTAGGGATATAACCTAGGAACACAAAAATGCAATCCAAAAATCCCTTGTTCACATCTATATTCATTGCAGCACTATTTACAATAGCCTGACTCTGGAAACAACCCATATGTCCCTCAGTAGATGAATGGCTAAGAAAATTGTGGTACTATATACAATGGAATATTATACAGCAGTCAAAAGATATGAAGTCATAATATTCTTCTATACATGTATGTACATGGAATCTATTATGCTGAGGAAATAAGTCAGAGGGAGAGAGACACAGAATAGTCTCACTCATCTATGTGTTTTAGAAAAATAAAAGACATTTTTGCAATAATTCTCACAGACAAAAGAGAGGAGGGCTGGAAGGTCCAGCTCATGACATGCAGCTCACCACAAAGAGTGATGAGTGCAGTTAGAGAAATAATTACACTGAGAACTTTCATAACAAAATGTGAATGAATGAGAGAGGTAGAAAGCCTGTCTAAGGCAGGGGTTGATTTGGGAGGAGAGACACTTGGGACATTGGTGATGGGGATGTTTCACTGGTTAAGGGTGTTTTTTTTTTTTTATAAAAAATATAAAGAACCTATCACTGTAAACACACACACACACCAAAATAACACACTACAAGCTTGTCAATGGGGAAACAACACAGGCCTCCACCATGCATAGAGAATGAAAATGGCAGCTGTGATAACCTGAAAAGTGCTAACTACCTATTTAGCCTGTCAGATAAGGACTTTAAAAAAGAAATATAGAGGATTCTCATAGAACTCAAAGAAAACATGGAATGAATTGAATGAACCACAAATACCGTATTTTCTGGCATATAAGAGGACTTTTGAAACAAAAAAATAAGTCATCCAAAAATGGGGGTCATCTTATATGCTGAGTATATCCCAAAATGTTTCAATATGCCGCTAAACAAAAATTATCTGAACATTGCCACAAAACGAATTTTCCAACTCGATCCTGCACCAATTACTGCAAGGCCGCTCGGACTGCCTCTCTAACTCAGCCAATCCAAGCAGGCTTTTTATGCTTGCAAATTAGATAATGTTCTAAACCTGAATCTACACTGTAAAATGCCTGCTCAGATTGGCCAGAGTCAGAGAGGAAGTCTATTACAGTATAACCTTTGAACCTTTGCTTGCTGTAATTGACTCACTGTGGTACATACAGTTGCAGCACAGGAACATTCTGTCTGATACAGCGAATATAGGCCTAAACCTACATTTTAACTGCAAAATTAGGGGCTCATCATATATGCCAGCAAATACGATAAGAATTAAGGGGATATGAAAATAGAAATGGGATAACTCAAAACTGATATAACAGGACTGATAAACATGGTAGGTGAAATGAAAATTGCCATGGGCTAACTCTTAGGATCTGGTTGCATTAGAGAACTTCTTTGAGTCCCCTTGAGAAGAGTGGGTAACAGAAATGGTGAAAAATGTAGAAATGAGAGACCCCAGAAAAATCTATGTGGGAGAACATCATTCTATGTTTAATGTCCAGACTAGGAGTTTTTATGGAGTAAAATGCCAGTCACGGGTATGTAAAATGAATGCTCACATTTTGTTTCTTTGCAAGTAAAACTTACCTCTTGTTAACAAAAACGTATCAGTGTGCACTGTTTGACCTTCAAAACAATCCACATGGCTCTAGGTGGATTACACACCTATGAATAGATATATTACAGTTAGGAGCCTAGAGGATGAAAAGAAGGTAAGTTTTAACATCTCAAATTAGTTCTTCTCTGGCCAGGTCCTAGGTGTCATGCTGATATAAATTTAACACTTAGCAAGAAGCCAAGTTTCTGTATCAATTTTTCTTTTCCTGAGGGAAAGGGTTTTTAAATCTAGGGGTTTATAACAAGTAACTAACTTCCTAAAATCTGGTCTTCAGAAGGGGCAATAAGAAAGATAAAGTTATATAAAAGGGGCACAGAATCTACACCTGGTAAAGTTCAATTGTTATCCTGGTCAAAACTTTTTGGAGTATAAATTAGTTAGCAGTATTCAAAGTGCCTAGGGGTAATCCCTAAAGCAAAGCAATCTGCTATGGCATACTAAACACAAAAAGGAAAGAAATTGTTTTTGATACTGAGCTATCCAGGTAAAGATAAATTTAATCAAGGCTACATTTGCCTGTAAAAATTCTTGTTAGGAGGTAATAGAGTTTTACTATATACTCACAGCAAAAGAGAGCATCATCTATAGAACAATTAAATGTTTGTTATAAAGGAAGCAGAATGTCAGTATATTAACATGAATCTCATTATGAGGTATTTCTCTGGAATTTTTGTCCAGTCATTAACACTGAGGGAAAAACTTCCCAGTGTGCCTTCTAGTGAAATATTTCTTGGCAATTTTTGAAACAGTAATCAATCCTTTCTAAGCAGATAGCATCTTAGCAGGTCTTCTGAATATTCTACTCTAGAAATATTAAAATTCCTCTTGTTCTGATGTGACAGAAAACCTTACTGAAAATCCTCTCTAACAGAGTAACAGTGGTTGAGGACAGAATAAGTGAGTTGGAAGATAAGATGCAAAACATCTTCATACAACAAAAGAGATTGGAAATGAACCTTAAATCAATGATCAGACAATGAAAAAAATCCTCAAACTATGTGAACTCATAAAAATAGAAGTCTGTGACAAACTCCGCAGAAACAATATAAGAATCACTGGTGTCCCAGAAAACCAGAAAGAAAATCCCCATAAATAATCAGTAGATAAGGAAATTATTTTCCAATCTCTTCTGCTGTATGGAGTTGTTATGCAGCTCATCTTCCAGCTCACTAATTGTATCTTCAGTTACCGTTACCCTGTTTGAGAGGTTTTCCATTGAGGTTATTTAATTTGTCTACTGAGTTTTTCAGACTTGTTATTTGACCTGATATTTCAGTTTGGAGTTTTCTGACTTCTATCTTCGTATTCTCTTATTTCTTATTAATGTTCTTTTCTATGCTTTCTTTGAGTTCTGTGGATATCATTCATATTTCTTCTCTAAACACCATATCTGAAAGACTAACTAGGTGGTTAGCTGTTGTCCAATCATCAGAGTTGCCATCTTCATTATGTATCCCTCATGTTGGTCTGCATTGTTTTCCCATTGTCACGCTTGTAATGTGAGTTTTTCTACGTACTGTGGTGGTATCCATTGGCTAGGAGGAAATGAAGCTTTGCAATCACTCTCCTCTGGCTCCACCCCTGTGGCAGGAAGATTCACCTCAGGAGAAAAGAGCCCTCAGGGGAAGGATTCCAGAGAGGATCAAAATTCCCGGGCTGAAGCACGCAGAGGGAAGTCTCAAGATGCTAAAGAGGACCAGCAGAGTCACTTGTATCCACAGTCTTCGAGCAGAAAAGACTCACCTGTGGAGAAGCAAGCTCGCCTGAAAATCTTTCAAAATCACTAACCAATTAAATGCTAAAAGTAAGTAAAAAAATTACCAGGAAATTTTAAATTTTCCAAAACTTTTGAGAAGATAAAAAATGTTACACATATTAACTTAAGTGAAATCAGTATGTTCATGGAAGAATGTTAAAATTTTAATTGCTAGCAATAAAACCTGTTTTACTAAATAATAAGCATTAAATACTTCTTTAAAGATTATACTAGGGGGTCGGGAGGTGGCGCTGGAGGTAAGGTGCCTTTGCTAACCTAGGACTGACCACGGTTGGATCCCCTGGTTCCCCTGTGCCTGCCAGGAGCGACTTCTGAGTGAATAGCCAGGAGTAACCCCTGAGCGTCACCGGGTGTGGCCCAAAAACCAAAAAATAAATAAATAAAATAAATAAATAAATAAATATTATACTAAAAACAAAACTAGTCTAGTACCACTTTTCCTAATATTTTTTTTTCAAAATCTGAAGATCTTGGGGAATTTCTACAGTCTTGGAATTTTTCACTTTTCTCCTTCAACTAGGTTCATAATTGTTTATCCTTGGAAACAGCACAATTCCCAGACCTTCTTCAGTATCTGCTAAAGTAACTTAGTTAGATTATCTGCTAATTTACACCCAAATGAGGAGGACACCAATTACAGGGACCGGTTCTCTATATCCCCAGCTAAGTTTAATATCAGTCTCAATAAAAATAGTCACATATTGCTTTATGACTAGCATCATAATTATCTTTAGAAATTGACTTATGTGTTCAGAAAGGAACCCAAATAAGGCTTATTCTGAAAAGTGCCCTATTTGGTGATTTTATACTTAAATGAATTTCATAGAGCATACTTACATAAACTTAGATGGCATAGCTTATTACTGCATTACTTCTTACACAGTCATTTGATAATAGAAATGTTCACTATGTTGTACATTACTATATTTGTTAAATTAAAAATGTTTACTTAACTATATTTATTAAATTAAATAAACAAAAACACTACTATGGCATGAGTATGGGTAAGAACCATGAGATAAAACATTGTCTTAGAACAACAATATCTGGCAGAATAAATCCTTCACTTTGATACTAATTAAGTCAAAAGTTAAAATGGGCTCTGGGAGGCAGGAATATAGCTCCACAACAGACGTGGTAAGCCTTGTAAGACTCTCAATTTTATCCCTAGCAGTAGGGGGAAAAGGTTGGCTTAAAGCTTCTAACTAATGTGTCTGATCAGATACTACATTATTTTACCATTTTAACTGAAGTCCAAAGTTACCATAATAAACATTCTAATGAACAGTCTATTCATCATAAATAAATATAATTGCATCCTCAGGAACATGAAATGTTTAAAGAGTAAAAAGGATTAGTTTTTGTGAGAATTAGGCACAAAATTTTAAGTGGATTTTTTGATGTAGCATGCATGAAAACTCAGAATTCACCTCTAGTTATTAATGTGAGGTAGGGCTAATTCAAATTTTCAATATAATCTAGTGACAGATAATCTTAGAATTGAGAGAATCCACAATGCAAACAATTTCTCATCATTAGTCATCCTCTTAGTGTGGTATGTACAAATATAAACAAGATTTTTAGAAATATATTCCTTTAGATTTTTCATAAAAGATATATCCCTTTTCAGCTAGTTCTTGTTTTCCAGAATAACATGAGGACAAATGTCCTTGGTGCCCATTGATAAAAATATGACAGCTGTTTGACCATCAACTCAAGAAAGGGTTTCTCAAAGAAGATTAGCTTTAACTAGAATTTAGAAAGAAAAAAAAGTAACTCTATTACAGACTTTAAAGTCAAATGCAGAGAGAAACATGAAAGTAAATGACTAAGACAAGGCACGCATATTTAAAGCTATTTGAAGGCTTAAAGAGGATCATTAAATAGGAACAATTCTTTAGGATCATGGAATTATTTATGGCTTGGTCCATGCAAGATATTAAGTGAACTCCTGCTAATTTATCTTTTTTAAAAATAAAATGACAAGGTCAAGCAGAGAATTTTTAATTTAGAATCAACTGTGAACGGCTGCACCCGCCATTCAATTTTTTTTATAAATCCCTATCTTCCCAAAACAACTGAGACAATTTACTGATAAGAATTATTCAATATTCCATAAATAAAAATCCATCAAAATAGATATTACAAGTAACTGGTACATGCTAACATGCTTCTTTCCAAACACAAATTAGGTGCTTCATTGTTTTGCACTTAATTGTTTTGTAAAGGGATTGTGTGGTTGGTGCTTTTACCTGTCCAAACAACAAGAGTAAGTTTATAAAGAGTGGAAATCACAATTAAATGTGACCAGAAGCTCCTGAGATTAACTATTTAGAAATGAAACTTATTTGGTGATTAGCAAGCACATTTTCCCAAGTACAGTCTTCAAAATGACTCCTTTTGTTTGTAAATGTGCTTTACCTTATATTAAATTAAATGATTTTTAACAGCATCCATGGACAAAGATAAACTTTTATGTTTCTTTACTATCTTTGGAGTATGGTGTGTGTGTGTGTGTGTGTGTGTGTGTGTGTGTGTGTGTGTGTGTGTCTGTGTGTGTTTGTAACTTGAATATAATAAGTAAAACTATGTGAATGATCTGTTTGAAAATTTAGGCTAGACCTCACAATCCATATTTGTTTATATATGTAGGAATATACTAATACTATGCAAACTGTTCACAATTTCCTGGGTGCCACTGGAAAAATGGGATCTGGTTGGTAATACTAGCACCTATTCAAGCTGTGTGTAACATAATGGAAAAGACAGAGAGCTAATTACTCCCCAAAGCCCTGTCAAGGCCGCTTGCTTCTAAAAACACTGCTCATCTTTAAGATCTTACATATACTTCTCTCTCTCCTCTCTCTTTTTCTCCTCTCTCTCTCATGTGTGTGTGCTCCCCCCTCTCTCCGCAGCTGTCTCACTATGAAAAGCCTGGAAGAGACATCAAAATGCAGTTATTTTTTACAACAGAGCACATTCCATAAAACCCAAGGCTTCTCTTATGGAGCTGACATTTCTTTTCTATTAATCCCCTACCTCTCATCTTTCTCCCTTTTTCATCTCCCTAATCCATCTGATTCAACCACTGTCTCCACACTCACCTTCCATGGCTCCGGGTCTTTGCTCCCACCCCCATTACCCTGTACTTAAAAATAGCATCACATTGCCTTCTTCTGGGACTCCAAATAGCCTGGTGACATTTTGTCTCCTCTATTCTATATCTTAGACCCTCATACTATGCTGACCATCATCTTTAATGCTAAGTTTTGTTGGTGTCATAATCAGATCTGTGTCTATTTATGAAAATATGCATATCATATAATTGTACATTAAATCTGACAAGATAGTTAAGGATTGGTTTAAACTAGTGGTTATAAACTAGGTGCAGTGATCAGCAAGATCACCCAGGAATTACTATGACTAGTCCACAAAAAAAACATTTATAACACACGTGATTATGTAACCCTATGCTTTATAAAAAAATATATCAGAAGAATTCAGTATATTCCTATGTGGGAGATTTTTTTAATCTTCTTTAAACAATAAGATAAAACCAAGTCAAAGATTTGTCACGAACAACTGTGTTATTTAAACTGTACAAAAGTATGAGTATAGAAGTTGTTGACATTTGTCTGTTGACAACTACTACTAGCTTCTGTTTCAACTTAGACCTGAACACTTTATACATACTTATACATATATATTTATGCATACTTATGCAATTTACCCTTATAGGAGAAAGATATCCAAATCTAACATTTCCACTTTAACTCATGCTTATCCTTAAAGATATAGAGTACTGTTGCCTATTTTATCAATACTGAAGATTTTTTTGTTGTGTTTTGGGCCACATCAGGTGACACTCAGGAGTTACTCCTGGCTCTTCACTCAAAAATTGTTCCTGGCTCAGGGGGCCATATGGAACACCAGGGATTGAACCACTGTCAGCTGCATGCAAAGCAAAAGTCCTACCACTGTAACACTGCTATGGCCTCATACTGAAGATATTTTTTAGATGTTTCTTTTAGCAAACCCATCTGAACCTGGGCATTGGTTTTTGAGAAGACATTTGATTACCATTTTAACATCTATACAAAGAAAACTACAAAGGCCTGTTTCAAGAAATAAAAGAGGACACAAGGAAATGGAGACAAATACCCTGCTCAAGAATTGGCAGGATTAATATCATTAAAGTGGGAATATTCCACAAAGCATTGTACAGATTTAATGCCATCCCTCTAAAAATACACATGCCATTCTTCAGGTTCTTGAGCAAACTCTCCTGAAATTCATTTGGAACAATAAACACCCACTAATAGCTAAAGCAATCATTGGAAAAAGAAATATGGGAGTCATTGCTTTCTCCAATTTTAAATTGTATTACAAAGCAATAGTTATTAAAAATAGCATGGTAGTGGAATAAAGACAGATACTCAGATCCGTGGTATAGACTTGAGTATTAAGAGAAAGTGCCCAGATATACAATCAATTAATATATGATAAAGGTCCAAGAAATGCAAAATGGAACAAGAAAATCCTCTTCAGCAAGTGGTGTTGGCACAACTGGTCAGCCACCTGAAAAAAAAAAGTAAACTCAGACCGCCGTCTAACACCATGATAAAGTCTTTCTTTGTGGTTCTAGCAGTTCTGCTTCTTCCCTGTCATTTTAATCCATCTTCTGTAGTTGGTGGTCTTGGTCATTACATTGCTCCTATGATGGAGCCTGGGATAGTCTTTTGTTATGCTTCTGGAAGACCCATTGCGATTATCTCAGTCAGACCTCTGGAAAGGAGTTCTTGTTTGTTGAACAGATAGTATACCAAAAGCTAGGCTAGTGCTTGTTGTTGTTGTTGTTGTTGTTTCTGGTCCCGGGATGCATACTGTCTAGTCCTGGTTGTAACAACCAGTCATCTGTACATAGCGA
Source organism: Crocidura indochinensis (assembly GCA_004027635.1). Lineage (NCBI taxonomy): Eukaryota > Metazoa > Chordata > Mammalia > Eulipotyphla > Soricidae > Crocidura > Crocidura indochinensis. The sequence continues at coordinate 13,413 of PVKC010018018.1, forward strand.
TCTTGGCTTCTGCAAAGATCAAAGAGTGACATGTCTTCTGATTTTGTCTTATTGTTGGCTGGCGAGGAAGGACAACTAGCTCTTGGATCAAGTTGTTCCCATTTCTTTGTTGTCAGGTTATTAATTTAGAACTGGCGCCTTTTGGTGTCAGAGCAGCATTATGGATGCTCTGGAGGGGATTTGGTTCCTGAAGCTGTTGTGGAGAACTCTGTCGTTTCTATGTCTAGGATCCAGGAGTCAGAGCTGGGCGGTCAGTGCCTAATTCCCTGGGGTCTAAGTTGGTTCCACATGGCATAAGTTCAGGGTGGGATATGCCCTTGTGTTGTAAAAATATATAAGTTCTTATCCCTAGTACATAAAGAGCTTGATTTTACATGTAAAATTTCCCCTTATTAAATATGCCTTTGCAGGAAGAAGTGGTGTTACATTACATTGCTGGTGAATTTGGTGGTAGAGAGAGAAGAAAACAGATATAGGACAAAAACTAAAAATATATATGCTAACACATATCTAAAGAAAAATTTTCTGGGGGCCGGGCAGTGGCACTGGAGGTAAGGTGCCTGTCTTGCCTGCACTAACCTAGTACAGACCACGGTTCGATCCCCCAGTTCCCCATATGGTTACCCGTGCCTGCCAGGAGCGACTTCTGAGCGAATAGCCAGGAGTAACCCCTGAGCATCACTGGGTGTGGCCCCAAAACCAAAAAGAAAAAAAAAAGAAAAAAGAAAAAGAAAAATTTTCTTCTTTTTTTAAAAAAGAAAAAAATTCAATAAAAAGATGTAATTAAAGGAATAAAGTGAGGCCGGGAGAGATAGCATGGAGGCAGGGCATCTGTCCTTCCTGCAGAAGGACGGTGGTTCAAATCCCGGCATCCCACATGGTCTCCTTGCCCACCAGGGGCAATCTCCGAGCATAGAGTCACGAGCACCCTCCGAGTGCCGAGTGCCGTCAGGTGTGACCCAAAAGAAACAAAAACAAATCAAATCAAAAAACAAAAACAAAAGAAAAAGAAAAAACCAAGAAGAGAAAAACAAAGTAAAAGGGAGAAAGTGATACAGGAGATTGCATTTGAGGAAAAACGAGATAAGAGGTAGTGTTATATAGGTCTATACTTGTGATGAAAATACAGGCTTCCCCATTGTCTTTTGAGATTTCCTTGTGGGGTGTGGACTCCTGACAGGGAGGTCTTGGGTAGAATTCTTGCAGTAGGAGTCAAGAAAGTAACTCTTATTCACTGCTGGTGGGAATGCCATTAAGTACAATTTATATGGAAAACAATATGGAGATTCCTCAAAAAATTAGAAATTGAGCTCCCATATGATCCAGCTATATCCCTATATTCCTAGGGATATACCCTAGGAATACAAAGATGCAATTCAAAAATCTATTTCTCACACCTATATTTATTGCAGCACTACTTATAATAGACTCAGTAAGCAACCAAGATTCCTTTCAACAGATGAATGGCGAAAGAAACTGTGGTACACAGGGCCAGAGGGATAGCATGGAGGTAGGGCGTTTGCTTTGCATGCAGAAGGATGGTGGTTTGAATCCCGGCATCCCATATGGTTCCCTGAGCCTGCCAGGGGTTATTTCTGAGCACAGAGCCAGGAGTAACCCCTGAGCACTGCCGGGTGTGACCCCCCCACCAAAAAAAAAAACTGTAGTACATATGCACAATGGGATATTATGCAGCCATCAGGAGAGATGAAGTCATGAAATATTCCTATATGTGGGTGTGCATGGAATCTATTATGCTGAGTGAAATAAATCATAGGGAGAGAAATAGATGCAGAATAGTCTCACTCATCTATAGGTTTTAAGGAAAATTATAATAATGCCCAGAGACAATAGAGATGAGGGCAGAAAGGACAGACTCACAATATGAAGCTCACCACAGAGTAGTGAATGCAGTTAGGGAAATAACCATACTAACAACTATCATGACTATCTTTTTTTTTATAATTTTATTGTCACCAAAGTGGATTACAAATATTTTAGGTACATAGCAGCATTAAACCAGGGCATACCACCACCAGTGTTGTCCTCCCTCCAATCATGTTCCCAGCATGCTTTCCATATCCCCCTCATTTGCCCTCAGGCTACTAGTATAAGTGGTTCCCTCTGTGTCTAGTTTGTTGTACAATTCTGTTGTTGTTGGCTTTGGATTTGGAGTTTAAGACATACCATGACCATCTTAATGAGTGAGAAAAGTAAAATGCCAGTCTTGAATTCAAGAAGGGGTTGGGAAGGAGGTGGGTGTGGCATTGGTGGTGGGAATGTTCCACTGGTGAAGGGGGGTGGTTTTCTGTTTATGACTGAAATGCAACTACAGTAATGTTTGTAATAATGGTTCTTAAAGATTTTATTAAAAATAAAAATAAAAATGTTTCTAAAGTGCTTTCAATTCACAAGAAAAATATAGGCATAAACAATTTGAGCTGGACTATTATGCCCAACAGTACTGTTGACTTACTCCTAGCTCTGCATCCAGTAATTAATCCTGGCAGTACTTGGGGGGGGAACCCATCTGGGGTACAAGGGACTGAACATAGATTGTCCATGTGAAAGGCAATTAATTTTCTACCCATTGTATACTCTTTCTGACTCTTGGGTACAAAATGTTTTAAGAAAATTTAAATTTAGTTTCATGGACTTCTGGAAATAAAAACTTTGTACTTTCTTTTCAAATTAGTTTTAGATACTATTATTTACAATAACCTTGGTAAATAAGCTTCATATTTACAACTCCACAAACACCACACAAGTATTATGCCCTCCACCAATGTTTCAAGGTTGCCCCAAACCTCCCTTAGAAAACAGTTTTTGAATTTAATTATTATTATTTAGTTACATGTTTGCAATAGCTCTAACAATTAGGGCTTTGATATACATAGTAATTTCTCTCAATCACCAAAGTGCTCTAGACTTTTGACCCCCCTTATATGGCAGCAGTCCACCTCCACTGAGAATAATTGTCTTTTGTGTTGTTTGTTTTTTGTTTTGTTTTTTGACCCTGGCAGCGCTCAGGGGTCATTCCTGGCTTTGTGCTCAGAAATTGCTCCTGAGAGGCTCAGGGGTCTATATAGGATGCCAAAAATCAAACCCAGATCTGTCCATGGTTGGCCATATGCTGGCCATATACTGCTGTGCTATCCTTCTGGCCCCTGAGAATAATAGTTTTCTAAACTCTTTTGTTACACACACAAACTTCATGGACTGAATGGGAAATGTTTCATCTCTTATAGAGAGGATACAAATTAAATTAGGTAAAAAATGTTAAATAGGTGTTAAATACTAAAAATAACCTAGGTCTCAGCTGATTTTTCTGATCATAAATGGTGAAAAAATACAGAAGATAGGTTCTAGCTCTCTAGGAGTAGTAAGGTAAGGTGGAGTAAGGGAACTAAATAAGTGAACATAATGCAAGGAAATAACTTGAAGGCCAGGGTCAGTTTAGTGCCATGAGCATACATAAACAGAGAGAAAATAAACTATTATTTTGCCTACAGAGGAAATTAATATGAGTAGATAGTCAAAGGATACATGGGAAGCCATGTCTACAAAAAAGAATCAAGGAATCTATGCATCTGGTGATATAAATTGGTTGAAAATAGTTGGAAAAATTTTGAGCATGGTTATAGAGAGCAAGGGAGAGAAATAAGATCCTGTATGGGAAAGTTAACACAAAGTAGCCTGCAAAGAACCTGGTAAGCTTGTCAGTAGGTTAGAAATATCTACAGATCACAGAAGACCCAGGACCCTCCCACAGCATTGTAATCCTATTAGATTTTAAAGTAAAGATGATTGATAATATATGCATGTTTGGCAATTGATCAATCAATCAATCAGGACTTGCAAAACATGTTACTCTTGCTTTACATTGAGAATAATAGTTATTCTATTTATTTTCTACAAACCATTGAGACTGGCTGAGAGAAAATAATTTCCCCCCAAAACATATAAGAACTATTTAGTTATATGCTATGGAACAACTGTAAATAAAAACCATCTCAAGAAAGGAAAGAGTTGAGAAGGAGAGAGATTGACTTTATCCTTGAAGGAAGGAGAACATGAGTCTGTGACCGGTAAGTGATTCTGATTGTTTCATAGTGAAATGCCCCTTCTACTCCAGAATTCACTGATTGGGATACTTAAATAAGTTATTTGATCTCTCTGGGCTTCAGCTTACTCAACTACTAAATAAACTGATTTTATCTATTTTATTTCAAAGTTCTTTAGCTAGATATCTATAAAGCAACACAATTAATGATGGGTTGTCTACATATTAAATGGAGTTAAAGAAGGGGCCAGAGCAATAGTACAAAGATTGTTTGCCTTGCACGCAGCCAACCTGAATTTGATCCTCGGCATCCCAAATGGTTTCCAAGTCTACCAGGAAATATTCCTGAGTGTAGGACCAGAAGTAAAACCTGAGCACCACTCATTAGGTATGGCACCAAAAAATAAAACTTAAAGAGACATAAAGGGAGGATACAGATATTTCAGGGATGTGTTATTTGTTCAGCATCCACAAAACTCTGTCTGAGGCCTGATCTGAGAGTTTGGGAGTGAGAGAGGCTGGGGAAAAGAAGAAAGAGAAGTAGTGGTGACAAAAGGATGTTCTGAATGACTTTCCAGATTGAATAGATCCCAGTGTTTGGGGGAGGCTTGATTAACACATATATGCTCTATTCACATGGACAGGGCCAAGAAATAACATCCCCACAAAATTGAAATATTAGTTCTTCATGTAAGAATTTTCAGTGAACCCTAACACAAATATTGAGGAAGTCAGTCTAAGAAATTGTTTACTTGAGGGTGCTTATATTCTTTAGGGTAGCCAGCCTCAAGCCATCTGGGTTTCACTGAGCACCTGAAATTGGACCTTAATGGAATAAACCATGCTATGTAAACAAGCCAGAAGAGAAGAACGGCAGCTGAGAGAAGCTCTTTACATTTGAAGAGGAGTGGTAGAGACGGATTCTCTGTGTGTTCTGGTCTGGACTGAATTTTCTTTCAAAGACTTCATCTTGCTTTCCAGAGCAGGTGAGGAGAAGGAATGTAAATCAGAATGATCAAATTTCACCCAAAAGGTACAGAAGAAATGGAATCAGACATTACATTAATCCTCATCTCCAGACAAATTTTCCTTAAAGTCAGCAGGTGGTAAGAGAGTGGGCCAAAGGTGATAAAGAACAAACTTGGATCTTCCCTTTTTCAAACGTCTATTGAAAAATCAGGTATCCTTGTCCCTATAAATCAAGAAAAAAATATTCTTTCTTTCTTGTAAGGGCATATGAGTGATTCCAAGAATTATTTCTTTTTTAAAGCCAGCATCCTGTCATATCTATGATTAATTTTTTCTTCTTTTGCATAAAAAGCTTCCAGCTATTCTAAGCATGATCAGCAAACATGAGGCACTCATGGTTGTGGCCTGGTTCCAGGGCAGGGAGTACTTAAAGGTGGAAATATCTCAGGGCTTGAGCAACTGCATTCTATTCTGGTTTTTGTCACCTACCAATCTATGGTTTGAACAAGAGCTTCTTGCTTTCTGAGACTTAACTCTGTTTCTGTAATTTAGAGAAGCCCTAAATTGCCTGATAAAGCTATTATTCCCACCCCAAAGATCGAGGGACAGGCAGACCAATTATGCAGGCTACCTCTGTGCCCATCACAAGGGCAAAGGAGAAAAGCACTTATATACCTGGAAGAAATATAGGTGTCTAGATAGAGCTATTGTATAGACAATAGGGTGCTTGGCTTGTGTGGCTGACCTGCTTTGCATCTCTACTTTTGTATTCCAATAAGAAATGATCCTTAAGATCAAAGCCAGGAGTAAGCCCTGAGTGAAGGAAGAAAGGAAGTAGGAAAGGAAGGAAGGTAGGAAGAAAGGAAGGAATGGGGCTAAAGGAAGGGAGAGGGAAGAAAGGAAGGGAGGAAGGAAGGAAGAAAGGAAAGAAAGGAGGGAGGGAGGAAGGAAGGAGGGAGGGAGGGAAGAAGGTAGGAAGAAGGGAGGGAGAGAGGGAGGAAGGAAGGGAGGGAGAGAGAAAAGGAGGGAAGAAGGGAAGGAGCAAAAGAGGAAGGGAGGGAGGAGGAAGAAGGAAGAGAGGGGGAAGGAAGGAGGGAGGAAGAAAGGGAGGGAAGAAGGGGAGGAAGAAAGGAACAGAGGGAGAAAGGAAGTGAGGGGGAATGAAGGAGGATGGAAGAATGGGAGGGAAGAAGGAAGGGAGGAAGAAAGGAACAGAGGGAGAAAGAAGGTGAGGGAAAAGGAATGAGGAAGAAGAATGGGAGGGTGAAAGGGAGGGAGGGAGGAAAGAGAGAGAAAGGAAGTGAGGGGGAATGAAGGAGGACGGAAGAATGGGAGGGAAGAAGGAAGGGAGGAAGAAAGGAACAGAGGGAGAAAGGAGGTGAGGGAAAAGGAATGAGGAAGAAGAATGGGAGGGTGAAAGGGAGGGAGGGAGGAAAGAG
>PVKC010018019.1:0-19857 GCA_004027635.1 Crocidura indochinensis
CAGAAAGCCAGGTCCCACCCTAGAGTAGGGTCCAATCACTGATCAGGGTAGGATCAGGGTGGGTCCAGAAATGTTTATACATAGAAATTCCAAATCATGATAAGATTAGAAATGTTTACATATGCAACACTTGTCTTGCATCTTACTAAGTTCAATTTCTTCCTGGTACTGCAATATTGCATATAATTCTTCAAGCATCACTAGGTGTGATTCCTGAGCACTGTCTTGAAACTTATGAAGACATTTAAGAAATAGATAAGTTTAATTATAGAGTTGATAGTTTGAGAAGAGTGGTGGTTAATAAATTAATGCAAACTCTACAAATCTCCTATTTGTTATATTTGGCACATATTATGACATAACACAATTTACACAGTAAAATTACATACAATTAAATTTTTTATTTTTAAAGTTGTATTATTCTATTTTATTTATTTTTTTGATTTTTGGACCATACCCTGTGATCCTCAAGGGTTATTCCTGGCTATGTGCTCAGAAATCACTGCTGGCTCAGGGACCATATAGGGACACAGGGATCAAACCAAGGTCCTTCCTGGATGGGCCACTTGCAAGGCAAACACCCTACTGCTGTGCTATCTCTCCAGTCCCTATTATTTATTTATTTATTTATATATTTTTATTACTATTATACATTCTACTCTTCACTTATTTAAATGCAAAAACCTATAAAGAATGAAAATCTGAGCTATTTTTGATCTTTGTTTTTTAATGAGTTTTAATTCCTTATCCCTGTAGCTATAATTTTATTCCTAGATTATCATAGTTAGGATCTGTTTATACAATCACTTATGTATATCTGTTCCACTACTACCCTCCAGTAGAACCTACTGACTTGATGAAGCAGAGTTGTTATCAAAATGCTTTCCAGACCAAATGTGAATTTTATGGTTTATACAGCCAACATCTAGTTGTCAGGATTATTTCAATGTGTTATATAATTTTGTAAGTTGTATTTTGTGACATAGAAATAGCAGGTAACAGCCATCCTTTATAGGTCATTCCTATGCATTTTTTGAAATAACCTTTCCTAGTAAATATCATCTAAAATGCTCAGTGTTTTAATCCTGAAGAAATTTTAGTGTCTTAAGTCAACCCCACTACCCTACTAAATGTTTGATAGAAACAGAAAATTAGTTTTTTCCTTTTGTATACATGTTCACAATACCTATGCAAAAAAAGAAAAAAGATTAAGATAATTTTTCCACACATATATTTTGTAAATCCCTTTGTATTTCACTGGGCTTGTGGTAAATAACTTTGACTAAATTAAGGAAAGTTCCTTCTATTCTCATCTTGTTGAAAGATTTTATCATGAATGGGTGCTGGGTCTTGTCAAATGCTTTTTATGCATCTATTAATATGATCATATGACTTTTTGTTCTTGTACTATTATGTGTTGGATATGCAGACTTCTAGGAAATAAAGACATTTAGTTATAAAAATAATTGAAAAGTGTTTAAAAGGTGATTTAAAGACACTTAAATTACTAATTACCAGAATACAGGCACCCTTAGGGCTTGCCCTACAGGTGTGGGGTTCTATATTTATTCTTATCTGATACCTTTCCCAAAAGAAGTTGCTAGAGCCCAGTCCCAGGTGAATGAATTAATGGGTCTGAAGCTTTTGGGGCGCCCTGGGGTTTAAGAAAACTAGATAGACAGAAGCACAGCGGGTAGGGTGTTTGCCTTGCATGCGGCTGACCCAGGTTGGCATCCCATATGGTTTCCTGAGCCTGCCAGGAGTAATCCCTAACTACTGCCAGCTGTGGCCCCAAGCCCCAATCCCCAAAACACAAAACAAAGAAACAAGCAGAAAGAAAACAAGACAAATATAGGGGGAAAAAGCATGTAGTCAGGAGCTCCCAGCCTCGTGTACTGAAAAGCCCTACAGTCCTTCATATACAGTATTTATTTAGGGACAATCAACATGGGAGGAGAGCCAGTTACCTATCTAATGCTAGTCAAGCTAGTCAAGTCTAAATATGTACTTATATCTCAAAGAGGCTTGTGTAAAAGTTTCTGTATCTTCCTTAAGGGGCAGTGGCTAGGCAAAAGATTGAATACATGACAAGGCATTCCCTGGCAATGCTGGTGTTCTGGTAATTAAGAGTCCTTTCAGCCTTTTCTAATCCTTTCTTCAGACTATCATCTCTCTAGGTAAATGTATTTATTTCTTGGATGTCTTCATATCTGACAAGAAATCAATGCAAGGACTGCATTATTGCCTCAGGCCTCTTTTATATGTAAAAGTCTAGGAAGGTTAGATTACATAGTAATCTAATAATAACAGCGCCTGTGTGTTACTGCTTGTGATTCTATATTTTCTTTTTTTTTTTTTAATAAATACTGTACTTTATAGACAGTCAAGAGTCCCAGTCAGGCTGTGATGTGCCTACCCTATGCTTTTTTCTCCTATGACTTTTATTTACAGCACTCTTTAATGAGTTCAGTTCTTGGCAAATCTGGTGTGAATCCACCCTTGCCTTTACAAGATGAATCCTACTTGGTTACATGATGAATTGTTATTTTTTTGATACCCTTTTAATGAGTTGTTGGATTATATTTTCAAGTATTTTGTTAAAGATCTTTGTATTTGTATTTATCAAGATATAAGCATGTGGGGCCCGGGAGATAGCATGGAGGTAAGGCGTTTGCCTTTCATGCAAAAGGTCATCAATTCGAATCCCGCTGTCCCATATGGTCCCTCGTGCCTGCCAGGAGCAATTTCTGAGCATGGAGTCAGGAGTAACCCCTGAGCACTACCGGGTGTGACCCAAAAACCAAAAACCAAAAAAAAAAAAAAGATATAAGCATGTAATTCACTCTCTCTCTCTCTTTGGTGTTTTCTCTGTCTGATTTTGGTATTACGGTGATATATTTTTAATAGAAGTGGTTTGGGAGTGCTTCGGTTTCTTCAGTTTCCTTGTAGAATTTAATAGTGAATGCATTGGGACTTGGTTTTTAATTTTGGGAAGACTTTGAATTAACATTTCAATTTCTTTTATAGTGTTAGGTCTATATAGGTATTCCTAAATATCTTGGTTCAACCTTGTGAAGCTATAGAATTCCAAGTATTTATCAATTTTTTTCTATTTGCTCTTATTTCATGTGCCAAATATTTTAAAAATAATCTCTAATTATCCTTTAAGTATCTAGTGTTTGTGTGACATCCCCCTTTCATTATGATTCAGCTTATTAGAGTTCTTTCTCTTTCTTTGCGAATTTTGCTAATGGTTTGTTTATCTGAATTATTTTTTCAAAGAAGCAACTCTTGCTTTCATTGATCTTTGGATTATTTTTGGGATTCTAGTTCATTAATTTCTGTTCCTAGTTTTAATATTTTCTTCCTCCTGCCTGGTTTGTGATCCTTTTGTGGTCAATTTTTAAGCTGTACAGTCAAATTATTTATGTGGGTCCTATTTACTTCCTGATGAATTATTGCAAAGCTAACCTTTTTTTTTTTAAAACTGTTTATGCTGTGTCTCAAACATTACGATAGCATACATTACCAGTCTCATTTATTTTGAGGAATCTCTCGATTTTTTCTTTGATTTCCTCTTTGACCCACTGGTTGTTCAGCAGTAATCTGTTTAATTTCCAGGTGTTAAGAGTTATTCTTCTATTTCTTCTTGTGATCCATTTCTATTTTCAGTTCATCATGGTCTGAGAAGGTACTTGACACAATTTCTTTTTGCAGAACTTTATGAAAATATGTTTTGTGGCCTACCATTTGGTCTATCTTGCAGAATGTCCTATGTGCATTGGAAAAAATGTATATTTAGTTTCTGGGGATTAAAAGCCATATATATACATATATATATATGTTTGTATGTATGTATCATGTGAAGCTGTGGAATCACTGGATTATTGAAGTTATAATTTTAATTTTTTGAGAAATGTTTTCATCGGTGCTAAACCACACAGAATTCCCACTAGTAGTGAATGTTATTTCCTTTATATATAAATCCACATTTCCCCCAAATCTGCTTTTGTTAAAAGGGACCAAGAAAACCTAGGGTCCAATGAAGGCCCAAGGTCCAGGAATGTCCAGGGCCCGGGAAAAAGCCCAGGGTCTGGGGATGCCCAGAGTATGGGAGAGTCCACCGCCTAAATTAGAGACCATGAACCTTCAGAGATGTAATCAGTAATGCAGGTCTATTTCTCCAGAGCTCTGGGTTATCACCACAAGCCAGGAATTTGGTCTACAGTGAGACCCTGAGCATCCAAATTCACAAACATTTAAGGGAATTCATATAATAATGAGCATACAAGTCAAAGTATTCCTTAGATTCATACAATTTAAATTATCCAATAATTTTTACAGAAAAGGCACAATTTTCTGTCTGTTCAGCCCCTTCATGACGTCATCTACCCCCAACTCTTAGACAGATGGCATGTAGAGATATGGGGTAGATCTTCCAGGTGGTCTCCTAATTTACAGGGTGAAGGACAGCATAGTGACTGTAGTGGTAAGGGGAAGGAAGCCTTGTTTATTATATCATACTTCAAGCAAACCAGTGACAGAAGTGAGAATAGCATTAAACTAGATTTCACCCTTTTTCTATACCTATTGTGCCATTTATGTGTTATTCTATTTTAGTGATTGTGTGAAATTATTCCTCCCTAATCTTCAAGGGCTATCTGCCATCTGCGGGTGTCCTTCCCCATGTTGGAATGCAGGATGGTTAGTTTGGTTTCAAGGTGTCTTTGTGCCAGAATGCAAGATGTCCTTATGATTTACTGCCTGGTTCCAGGAATCAATTAAGATTAGCCTGGTTCCAGGAATCATCTGTCTCTTCAGGCCTAGTCTTCCTTGCCTTGTAATTGCAGCCTGTAACTAAATTTGCAATCCCACTGATTACTAAGAAATCCCTATTCCTATTAAAACTAGTCGAGAAATACTATAAAATTACTTAAGAATATACTATGTCAAAATATCCATTCCAACATTTTATGCCGCCTTTTTATGTATGTAATCAAATTTTGTGACTATTTATTCAAACAGCTGCATAGTATTTCACAGAATAGATGTACCACAGTTTCTTTTTTTTTTTTTGTTTTTGTTTTTGGGCCACACCCGGTGACGCTCAGGGGTTACTCCTGGCTATTCACTCAGAAGTCGCTCCTGGCAGGCACAGGGGACCATATGGGGAACCGGGGGATCGAACCGTGGTCCGTCCTAGGTTAGCACAGGCACCTTATCTCCAGCGCCATCGCCTGGCCCCCTATTTCTTTAGCCACTCATCTATTGTTGGACATCTGGGTTGTTTCCAGATTCTGGCTATTTTAAATAGTGCTGCTATAAACATAGGAGTGCAGAGGGCATTATTTTATGTTTTTGTGGTCCTAGGGTATATCCCAAGACATGGTATTGCTGGATCATATGGAAGCTCAAGGATCAGTTTTGTGAGGAATATCCATATTGTTTTCCAAAAAGGCTGGACTAGAAGGCATTCCACTAGCAGTGAATGAGAGTTTCTTTTTCCCCACATCCAAGCCAGCAGAGGTTGTTCTTGTTCTTTGCGATGTGTGTCAGTCTCTGTGGAATGAGCTGATATCTCATTGTTGCTTTGATTTGCATCTCCCTGATGATTAGCGATGTGGAGCATTTTTTTCATGTGTCTTTTGACCATCTGTATTTCTTCTTTGAGGAAATATTTGTTCATTTTATCTCCCCAGTTTTTGATGGGGTTAGAATTTTTTTCTTAAGTTATGTCAGTACCTTGTATATCTCAGATTTTGTATCTAAGACATATGTATCTTAGATATATTATCTGATGGGTATTGTCTGAATAGTTTCTCTATTCTGTGGTGACCTTTTTACCTTAATCACTGTTTCCTTTGAATTGTAGAAGCTTCTCGGTTTAATGTAATCCCATTTATCTCTGCTTTCTCTTGTTTGAATAATGGTATTTCCCCCTTTAAGATGCCTTTAATTTCTTTTTTTTTTTATTTAAACACCTTGATTACATACATGATTGTGTTTGGGTTTCAGTCATGTAAAGAACACCGCCCATCACCAGTGCAACGTTCCCATCACCATTGTCCCAAATCTCCCTCCTCCCCACCCACCCCCCGCCTGTACTCTAGACAGGCTCTCCATTTCCCTCATAGGAAATGAGAACCTAAGATGCCTTTAATTTCAACGTCATGGAGTGTTTTACTTACTTTTTCCTCAATAAAAATTATAGTTCTGGGTTTTATGTCAAGCTCTTTAGTCCATTTGGACTTTGTGCATGGTGTTAGATAGAAGTCTGAGTTTGTTTGCTTGTTTTGTTTTTGTTTTTGCATTTGGCTGACCAGTTGTCCAAACACCACTTGTTGAAGACGATTTCCTTGCTTCAATTAGCATTTCTTGCCCCTTTATCAAATATTAATGAATTGTATGCCTGGGAGTATTTTCTGAGTACTCAAGCCTAGTCCACTTACCTGAGGGTCTGTCTTTATTCCAATACCATGCTGTTTTAATGACTATTGCTTTGTAATACAATTTAAAGTTGTGGAAAGTGATGCCTCCCATTTTTTCCCCTCAGAGTTGCTTTAGCAATTCTTGATTTTTTATTGTTGCAAATGTATTTCAGGAGTGTTTGATCCACTTCTTTGAAGAATGTCATGGGTATGCTTAGAGGAATTGCATTAAATATGCAATGTTTTCTATGTCTCATGCAAGTATTCCTTGATTAGATGGAGTTTGTGGCCACATTCCACTAGCTTTTTGTCTTTGATTTGGGTTCTGTTTCTCATCTGGGCACTGCTGACTTGACTCCTAATTTCAAAAGCCCTGGGTCTTCCTCCTATAACCTTGTTTTTCTTGTGCAGGTTCACCTGCTTAAATTTTTCAATGTATATGACTTTAATATCTTTTCTTAAAGTTGATTATATTTTGTATTTCTTTTCTTAAAAGATAAATTTTGGGGATGGAGCAATAGCACAGAAGGTAGGTAGTATAAGACTATACTCAGCCAACCCAGGATCAATCCCCAGCATGTAAAATAGTCCCCAAGCCTGCCAAGAGTATTTTTTTAATGCAGAGTCAGGAGTAATTCATGAGCATCATTGGGTGTGGGCACACAAACAAAAATAAATAAGTAAATGGCTTTATTTTAAATACCATGATTTACAGAATTTTTCATAATATGATTATTTCTGGCATGCAATATTTCAACAATTCTATCACAAGTATAACATTCATTCCTCTACCATTGCCCCTAGTTTCTGAACTTCCCTCAAGCCTTCCCCTTGGCAGGTATTAAATAATTTACTTAATATTTCTTGTTAAAACCAAATGTAAGTGGAATTGTTGAAAACTTGTATCATAACTAAAATTGTGTAAATTGTTATATTTTGCAATGGGTCATCTTATCATTCCATGAAAGTTTACTAAGCTAGTTGAACATTCTGTTCTTTTTTTTTGTTTTTTTATTTGTTTTGTTTGGTGAGCTTATGTGACTTCTATTATTATTTTACATCTTATTTGGTATATTCCTACTGGGAAGTCTATTAAAATTATAGAAATGTTGCATAGCTGCATATGCAGTCATACTCTCCAAGATTTCAAGATTATGTGTAGATGGATCAATGAGCATCTATAACTGTGCAGATAGATCAATGAGTATATATGATGGCTGTGGTGCTACATGAATGTGGCTACTAGAGTTTTTGAATATACAGATGCATGGGCATGGGGGTTTCCTCTCCTGACTCCATAATATTTTTGGATATGTTCATCACAAAACTGGCATACTTGAAAATTTTGGTGTAAGGTGTGTTTGCAGAGATTAGTGGAAAAGAATTGAAGTGGCTATTGGCATTAAAGAATTGTTGGGTATGTCTTGTGTCCTACTGCCAAATTTTTGGCTCCCTTCCCAAGAAGCCCCAGTGTGATCAGATTTGAGACCAGTATATCATGAGTTTTTGCAGCTTAGGTTTTAATCCATAGCTGTCCCATTGTCCAGTACCATACACTCATCTCTAACTCAAAAGAGAAGTAAATCAAGGCATGAAAACTCATGGACATACTGGTTTTGTAGCTGATCACATTGGGGCCACATGTAGATGGGCATGGGTCAGGTCCTTCACCCTGTTAAGCTTCAGCAGTTATACATACAGACATATCCAACAACTGCTGCTACACCAATGGCTCAACTTCATAATTTTACCACTAATCTCTGCAGAGGCACTTAATTGCCAAAACCTCCAGGTATGCCAGTTTATGACTGACATCTCCAGAGAATTTTTTTGGAGAGAAGGAGGTACTCCTCCCTCAGCGCCTCTCTACTTCTAGAAGTTCTGGCAGTTACACCCAAGATCCAAAACTGATCTACATTTCTTCCCATTTGCCAGTGCCATAGACTCATATATGCTGTTTAAACATTATTTTAAATAGTATTGGTTTTTCCTCCTCCTTTTCCTCCTTCTCCTCCTCCACCTTCCTTCCTTTCTTTTTCTTTCTTCTTTTGTCTTTAGGCCACACCTGGCTGTGTTCAGGACTTACTAGTGACTTAAGTATTACTCTTGGAGGAGCTCTGGGACAGGTGCCAGGAACCAAACCCATGTCATAATATCTCTTTAGACCTTTCCTTTGTCTTCTATTAAACATTTTGTATATAGAATAAGACAGATTTAGTATGTTAATTTTCTACTTTCTACGAATTTATTGATTATAAGGGTTTTTTTATTAGAGTTGTTAGGATTTTTATGTATATTATCATGGCTTCTACAATTATTGAAAGTATAACTTCTTTTCCAATTTGGATCCCTTTTATTTAATTTCCTTGTTGAGGACTTCTAGAAATATATTGACTAGCTGAAAAAGAGAACTCTTGCCTTGTGTCTATTATAAAGGATGCACTTTTAGTTTTATATTTTTGAGTAATGTTGACTATGAGTTTGTTGCAAATGGCTGCTACTATCATAAGTATATCTCTACTTCGTTGAGGATTTAAAAAATTAGGAATGACTTGAGTTCTGTCAAAAACTCTCAATATCAAATGGTATTATCAGAATTTTTTATTTTGTTACTTTATTAGCATGCATTGGTATCACATTAATGTATATATTTATGTTGAACCATCATTATATCCTTGGGATAAACTCCACTTGATCATGCATATTATTCATTTAATATTTTGTTGAATTCAGTTTGCCAAAAAAATTTTTTTTTTGGTTTTTGGGTCACACCCCACAGCACTCAGGGGTTACTATTGGCTCTATGCTCAAAAATTGCTCCTGGCAGGCCCAGGGGACCATATGGGATGCTGGGATTCAAACCACCAATCTTCTGCACGCAAGGCAAACACCTTACCTCTATGCTATCTCTCTTTTACTCAGTTTGCCAAGATTTTATTGAGATTATTTGTGTCAATTATCATCAAGTTTTTCAGATTGTAAATTTTTAGTCATATTTCTGATACTTTGGAATTATTACAATGTTGGTTTCATTGAAGCTTTTAGGATCTTTCCTTTTTTAATATTTTGAAAGTACTCAACTATGACCTACACAGCTTCCACTATGTCTACTAATGAACCAGCTCCATAGACTCATTTAACTCTCCAGAGAAGCAATCCAAGTAGTGAAAACTCATGAATACACTGGTCTTACAGCTGATAGCATTGGGGGCACTGTAGGAGGTGGGGTAGGGCAAGCTTTGGAGCACATGATGGCAGCTAAGGAAAATAAATGTATATACCAGATCCATAACTATTAATCGGTAAATAGTGGGATGAACGTTACAGTTTTAAAAGGAAGTGTATATAAAGTACAAAAAGCCCCACACCACTTCATTTCTAGAAGTATTTGCAACACAAATGAAAATACACAGATTTCTGGAGTAATAGCATAATAGAAGCCAGGAAACAAAGGTCCCAAATAAAGTAAACTGTAATGAAAAAATGTTAGAAAGGGTTTTAATATGCAAAATTATTAATAGAAGGTCTGAGTAGCAGAGTAAGAGCAATTGAGGAAAATATCAAGAATCTCCCAGATGAGGGGCCGGAGAGATAGCATGGAGGTAGGGTGTTTGCCTTGCATGCAGAAGGACGGTGCTTCAAATCCTGGCATTCCATATGTTCCCCCTTGCCTGCCAGGGTCGATTTCTGAGTGTAGATCCAGTAATAACCCCTGAGTGCTGCAGGTGTGACCCCCCACCTCCGCCCGCCAAAAAAATATATATATATATATATATATATAGAGAGAGAGAGAGAGAGAGAGAGAGAGAGGATAGAAAAATATTTGGAAACAAATTTGGGTCCTTGTACATACAAAACATTTGTGTCTCTGACCAGAGTTATCTCCGAAGTCCTGATAGTTATTGTATTAGTAAAGTTAAAGTGTACCGTATTATACATTCATTACATTTTACATGCTACTTTTTTTGGCGGGCACACCCACAGTGCTTAGGAATTACTTCTGGCTCTATGGTGAGAAATTTCAGCTTGTGGACAATATAGAATGCTGGGGATAGAAACCGAATCTTCTGCTTGCAACAAAAACATCCTTACCAGCTGTGCTATTGCTTATAATCCATATATACTACTTTCAAATAAATTACTTTTATACTTAAAAACCCCCAATACATAATGTTAATATTGCAACCATGTTTATAAATTACAGTGAATATAAATCTCTTAAAATGACTGATTTTTTTTATCTCACTATTATTTGCGTGCCCTTATGGTAGAGAATTCTCTAACTGCATTTTTCAAGTTTTGGAAATAACAGTTTTGCTACTCTTTTTTTCAAGTATTTTATAATATTCATTACACATTTTCCTGACAATTTAAAGTGCTTCCTTAACTTGAGATATATTTATTTTCTTTGTCATATTAACAGTTAAATTGTGCTATGACCAGAGAATAATTCCTCTGATTTGAGTAGTTTTTTTTTTTTTTTTTTTTGGAGGGGGGTCACACTGGACTTTACTCAGGGATTACTCCTGGCTCTACGCTCAGAAATCACCCCTGGCAGGCACGGGGGACCATATGGGATGCCGGGTTTTGAACCACCATCCTTCTGCATGCAAGGCAAACGCCCTATTTCCATGCTATCTCTCTGGCTCCCGCGATTTGAGTAGTTTAAAATTTTGTGGCAATGCTTCATGTCTTATGGTATTGACTTAGAAATCAGTTTCTGTAAAAAGTTCAAGTGAATTTATGTGGCACAAATATACCTTTGTTTTTATAGAGTAGCATCCTATATAAAGTAATTAAATTCATCATACGTATTGTTTTTCATTATTCTCAACAATTTCGTCTGATTTAATTATTGAAAAATGTCTTAAAATATTCTAATATAATAATGGCACTGTCTTTCTACTTTGTTAGTTTTTCTTTATATATATCATATTCATGTTTTTATGTTACTGTAATTGAAAATTTATTGCATGCACCAGTGATTTATGATTTTTAATATATTTTGGGGAGGTTGGGACACACTCAATAGTGCTCAGGGGTTACTTTGGTTCTGAACTCAGAAAGAATTCCCTTCTGGCAGACTTGGGGGAGCCATATGGGTTGCCGGGAATCTAACTTGGGTTGGTTCCAGTTTGGCTGCATGCAAGGCAAATGTTCAACCAGCTGTGTTATTCCTCTGGCCCTATTTGTATAATTTCGGCTGTATTTTTATTATAAATATATCCATGTAACTTTATATATTTTATTTAGATGTCAACAATAGCACTGAAGTTATTCTTTTATTTTTGCCAAACTACTATCTATACAAGTTTGTATTTGCACCTTTGACCCTTGTCTCTCAAAAAGTGCATGGCATTAAGGTTTTTTTGCCACTAAATTATATGAGAATTTACTGGCAAATTTAATTACATTTAGAACTTATAGTTTTATCCACAATGGAATTAGGAGAACTGAAAAATTTATGGACTATGGAGGCGATAATTATGCCAGAATGGATTTAATTTTTCTCTTTGTAACAAAAATATACTTTATTCACCATGCTATGTTAAAGTCTATTTTCAAAATTAATCAACTTTACCATTCTGTTCCCTTCAGCTGTGATATTATTATGACATTATAATATCATGCTTTCATTTTCTGTATGAAATATTGATGGGTAGGGTTTATATGTTTGGATTTAATTGTTGAAAAGAGATAATGATGGTTTAATCAATATGTAGAAATAATTAAAAATTTTTTGTCTAGCTATATATTTGTGTTTTTAGAATTATTCTTATTTCAGTTCTGTGCATATTTAAAAATATCTAGAATTTCATTCTCACTTAGTAATTATACACACAATTTATAGGAAATCCTAAAAACCCCAGTATATTATATTTTATTTAAATATATGCTAAAATATTTTGAAAAGGCATTATATAGCTAATCATTCTGTACAAAAGTAAATTTTATCTTCTTTTCCTAACTCTATAAATACTATTTTGACATGGAAGCCTTCAACTCTCAAATATTTAAAAGTTGGTATGTTCGGGGGCTGGAGAGATAGCATGGAGGTAAGGCATTTGCCTTGCATGCAGACTGAAGACAGTGGTTCAAATCCCAGCATCCCCTATGGTCCCCCATGCCTGCCAGGACGATTTCTGAGCATAGAGCCAGGAGTAACCCCTGAGTGCTGTCGGGTGTGACCTCCCTCCCAAAAAGTTGATATGTTCAAACTTAATAAATAGAGGTACAACTGTCTTCAAACTGCATATCTTTGTAACAGTGAATATTGTCAAACTGTCAAATATTTTGCTACTGAAATTTTCTATTTAAAATAATTTTACTTTTATCTTAAATATTATTTGTTCACTATGATATATATACATACGTTTTTAAAGATATTTGAAGCCAGAGAGATAATAAAGCAATAAAGTAATTGCTTTGTATAAAGATGACCCATTTTCCCCCCGAACACTGCCAAGAGAAGTCAGTTGTGCTCAAAGACAAGACAAAACAAAGTTATTGCAAAACATGTATGCTTTAAATGTTTTATACAACTACTTATAAAATATGTTTAATGTATTTTTTTGAAAATTGTACTTATGTATATAAACATACATTATACAGCAAACACTATAGAATGTAATACTTGACAAAATTTTATGATAATATATAAAAGTAACAAGAAAAAACCAAAATACTCAAATAAGTAAAATTGCATGCACAATGCAAATTAAAGCAAAAATATAACCTGAGTTATATTGTCAATATTGTCAATATTGTTTATTGAACAGAAAAACATTTGAAACCTCCTTAAAGAACCAAGTTAGCTACAGGAAAAAACTAAGAACAATGTAAATGTGATTTAAATATTGCTTAGTGCTAAATACATAATACAAATATTTCTTAAAAAATCTGTGACTAATGTGATATCATTTTCACATTGTAGTCAGGCATGGCTCTTAACATTAGCTGAGAATGACTGTTGTACACATATCCACACCTCTTTGGTCATCTCATTGCTCTTATTGTAGGTTATAAGGACAGACACTGGGTTTTTAGCTTATATAAGGGACACCCAAATTCTAAAGTGTCAGAGTCTTTTCATTTCATGGACTACATCCAATATTTGATCAAAGAACATACATACAAACTTGGCATTTGGAGGCATTTTAGTCCCAAAGTCCCTGAGCAGGCTACAGAGATGTTACAGAACCAATATTATATCTTGCTTTACTGTTGCTGCTTCTAGAGATTTTGATGT
This sequence comes from Crocidura indochinensis, assembly GCA_004027635.1. NCBI lineage: Eukaryota > Metazoa > Chordata > Mammalia > Eulipotyphla > Soricidae > Crocidura > Crocidura indochinensis. The sequence goes on from PVKC010018019.1 coordinate 13,678, forward strand.
TTCACAGCATCTTCATAAAATAGATTCTTTTTAAAGAATCTAACCCATGACCCCCAGACAAAAACATGTGCTTGTATAAAATAAACTCAAATAGAAGTTCCACAGGAAAACTCAAAGAAAAACAAAGAAGTCACCTTTCAGATAATCATGCTTGTTTTCAGAGGAAGATGTAAAATAGAAAGGTAAGAAATAACAGGAAAATAGGAAAAGTTTATAAAACAGACACGCCCAAAATATTAATTGATCTTTAAATGTAAAAACATGTACAAAGACTCAAAGAGAAAATGCAATTTAAAACTAAATACATAACTAAATATATAGTTTGGGTGGTGTTTTTTTTCTTGTTTATCTATTTATTTATTTTTATTTTGGGGGAACTGAAGGCACATCCTGGCAACATCACAGTTTCGTTCTGGCTCTCTTCTTGGGGATCACTCCTGGTGGTGCTTGGAGAACCATATGGTGTGCAAAGGATTGAACCCAGGACTGCATTGTACAAAGCAAATGTTCTACCTTTGTAGTATCACAGGCCACTGACATCTTCTTTGACCAATACTGAAAATTAGATTGCAGATGAATGTCATCTCTATGCAGTGGAGAGGGAATTTTCTTTTTTTTTTTTCTTTTTTTTTGGGGGGGGGGTTTGGGCCACACCCAGTGACGCTCAGGGGTTACTCCTGGCTATGCGCTCAGAAGTCGCTCCTGGCAGGCACGGGGGACCATATGGGAACCGGGGGATCGAACCGTGGTCCGTTCAAGGCTAGCGCGGTAAGGCAGGCACCTTACCTGTAGCGCCACCGCCCGGCCCCGAGAGGGAATTTTCTATCAAAATAAAAAAATTCATGTATTATTCTTGCCCAGCAAATTATTTTGCACTCCAGACATTTACCTTATGGATGCATGTCAAGACACAATCATGAATAACCAAATGTATGTTTAGAGGACTTTAACATATGTGGGTTGGAACAATGATAAATTTTAAATTGAACTAATGTTGCATTATATTAGATTTCAGATACACACTATTATAAATTAATATATATAAATATATATTGTATATTAAGCCATGTGTTTTCAAAATGAAGAAACTACGTAGTTCAATTCATGATTTCTGCTTTTGCTATCTTTGCCAGTGGAATTCAATCACTGAGAACATCTCTAAAGTTGAAATCATGAAGTGTTCACCTGCTTTCCTCAATAAATTTTATGGATTCAAGTCTCCAGGTTGTATTATTTTTTTCAGTGCTTAGGATTTCCTATTTGTATCATGTTATCTGCAAAAGTAATAATCTTTGTTATTATAAAAGAAAAAAACCTTCTTTAGGAGAAGGTTTGGGAAGCTCACCCAACTTTGCTTAGGATTTACTTCTTATTCTTCTCTTAGTGATTATTCTTGATACGTTCAGGAGCCATATGGGGTGCCAGAAATAAAACTCAGGTCAGTTGGTGCAAGGTAAGTGTCCTACTGCTGCTCATGCCTGACTTTCTTTTATTTGATTACCTTTATTTTCTTTTTCTTATCTAATTGCTATTAATAGAATTCCAATATTATAGCTTTTCAGAGTTCAACAAGGAAAAGAATGGTTTTTCTTCATTATAGCATGTTGAACTCTGAAAAGCTATGGCAAACATTGGAAATATAATAATGCAATGATACAGGCATATTTTAGTTTTCTATGAACAGCTCATTGCCAACAAAATTGCATTTTTTGATAATTAGTTCTCTTTAGGTAACTGATATATTGTTAGTGTGACATCGTTGAAAGTAAATGTGATTTTAAAAAAATATATATAGGCATATTATTTGACAATTCTTATCTAGACAATACTTATTTGGGTTAGTAGGGTGATAAAGTATGCATAAAATTGACATATTCAGATTGAGATGAATTTTTAAGAGCAAGTACATTTTTAAAATACTAATTGCTTTATTTAAAACCATGGTTAAATAATTTTTTTCACTTGAGTTTCAGTCATCAAATTTACACCACCCTTCACCAGTGTAACTTTCCTGCTACCAATGTTCATTATTTCTCTCCTTCTCTACCGCTGCCTGTGTTCAAGACAGGCATTCTATTTCTGTCTCTCACTGTAATTTTGTGTTCATAGGGTGTTCATATTCTAGGAGTGGTATTGCTAGATCAAATGGGAGCTCAACTTCCAGTTTTTGAGGAATAATCATTATTGTTTTTTTTTTTTAGAAAGGTTGGGCCAGATGACATTCCTACAAGTAGTAAATGAGAGATCCCTTCTCTGCATCTGTGCCAGCACTGGTTGTTCTTATATTTTGAGATATGTGTCAGTCTCTGTGGAGTGAAATGATACTTCATTGTTGTTTTGACTTGAATCTCCCTTTCCCCAACTTTAAATTGTACTATAAAAGCAATATGTTACTCCATATGCTTTTTCTTTTTCTTTAAATAACATTAAATAACTTCATAACTATAACTTGCTTATATAAATTAAAGCTAGTATTTTATTGACAACATATGGATCAATAAGAACATAACTTTTGTCACTTTGTTCTATTTTGTTATAACTATTTATAAACTATCCATTCCATTCATTGTTTATGCACTTCCTTTCATTCCAAGAGAAAAGCTATTTAAAATTTCTGTGTTTAGCAGCCCGGGGGGTGATGGTGAGGGATATGAGTTGCAGTAAGGGAACAGGGGTGGGGGGAGGACAAATTTGGTGATGGGTATTCCCCTGATTCAATGTTAATATGTACCTAAAATACTACTGTGAAAGATATGTGAGCCAATAAGTTCAAAATAAAAATTTAAAAAATTCTGTGTTTAAATTTTAATTTTTATAAGCATATCAACCCTTTATAATATCAAATGTTTGTGGAGACTATAAAGAGTAAATGCATTTAGAAGAGTCGTCACTAAACTTAGATATTGTGTAACACTTAGGTTTCAACATGGCAGTATAGGTCACCATAACTGCAAGCACCATGCACTTGTCCTTGGCAATTCCCGTATGTTGGCCAAGTATCACAGGTATTGCCCTAGGTCACAGGGTTATTGCTTGGGAGTTTCCAAACCTCCTCCCCCATTTTTATAGCATTTTCAGGCAAGGAGACAGTACAGTGGTTGGAGCACTTACCTAACATAGCCCATATTGGATCCTGGCATCACATGTTCCTCTGAGCATTTAAGGATTCAGCCATGGAGGAACCTTCAAGATGTGACATTTGAAGCTCAAACTCTAGATTGACTCTGGCATCTGGAGTAACACAGACACCTTGCTTTTACCTGCTACTGGTTTCCTAATGATAATCGAATGAAGATTTCTATCAAGGAATATTTGATTGTGTTTAGTTCCTTAATGGAGAAATATCAAAGAACCCTATTTTCTATTTCATAAGAACCTTGGATAATTGAATGTTGATTAGCTAAAATGTCATATCTTTGTACTACAGGTTTGGATTTTTTTATGACCATCATATATGTTCTTTGAGCAGTATTTTTCAAATCTGTAATTTCATCTCCTATGGCTTGCTTCATCTCTGATTATAATTCTCCTTCCTATATTTGCTGTCAAATAAAAATATTTTATTTTGAAACAAAGTATTTTCCTTTCACCTGTTTCATGTCTCAAGCTGTGCAGTCCAACACATGCAGGCAAACAATTGAAGACTTAATTTTTCAGAGGCAATTGCAGTTTCCAACTCCAATTGCTGAATCTTAATACTTCTTAATATAATTTCTACTTACTTGTTTTCCATTACATTGGAATAAAAAAACTCTTTCCTTACATTATTGGAATGTTACCACTTGTTTTTGTCCTAGTGTCCAGTCTACAACAAACTTTCTAAACCAATTGGATACTATTCTATCAGCAAGTTAGTGATACTATTACTATTTTATTACTTCATTCAAAGGTCTAAGAATATTGCCAAACTAAGTCATATTGATTTTTAGTACAGTGTAAAATATATTTTCTCTTTTTGTTTCTTTGTTTTTGGTCCACACTCTGTGTTGCTCAGGTTTACTCCTGGCTATGTTCTCAGAAATTGCTCCAGGCTCAGGGAACCATATGGGATGCTGTGGACCAAACTGAGGTCCATCCTGGGTCAGCCATGTGCAAGCAAAGGTTCTACTGCTGCACTATTGCTTCTTTCCCTAAAATATATTTTCTTGTGTATAAATAATATGTTTTATTTAAATTCAGACTCGAAAGTAATCTTGAGTTGGAAAAATATGTATATGAACTATTTTAAAAACAATTTTGACAATAGACACAAAAATAATCACTTTTTATAGGGAAATGATTTTTTAAGGCTCTGTCAAATAATGCTTTGCTTAAAATATGTGGCATAGCTTTGCTCTATTAGTACTTTTAAATTTTAATTGGGCTTTTACTTGACTCAAGAAGACATATTTGTAGGTGGCAGTTTTAAAAATGCTGGCAAGAGGAAAGCTTTTTCAGCAAGTAATGCTGGGAAAACTGGCTGCTAGATACAAAAATAATGAGCTCAGACCTCTTTTTAACAATTGTACACAAAAGTCAAATCAAAATGCTCTAAAGATCTTGATATAAGACCTGAAATCGTAAGGTACATAGAAGAAAACGTAGGTAAAGCTTTCTATGACATTGAAACTTAGCACATCTTCAAAGATGAAGCAATACTGAACAATCAGGTGGAGACAAAGATAAACAAATGAGATATTAAAATAAGAACCTTCTGTACTTCAAAGGAATTATGACCAGGATACAAAAATTGCCTACAGTTTGTGAGAAATTATTCAGCTAATACTCCATCTGATAAGGAGTTAATATCTAAAATATATATGACACTGCAAAAGTTTAACACTAAGAAAATCCCATCAAAATATGGGGAGAAGAAGCTTATCTAAAATACTATATATATTCAATGCAATTAAATTAAAATTCAGAAACATTCTTCAAGAATTTAAAACAATCAATTATAAAGTTTGTGTGAAACCATAAAAGACGTAGGATAGCCAAATAAATACTGTAAAACAAGAAACTGGGAGGCATCTTATTACCTAATTTGAAGTGCTACTACAAAGCCATAGTGATAAAAATGGCATTGTGTTGGAACAAAGACAGATTTTCAGAATAGAAGATCCAGTGACAAACCTCCAAGTATTTGGTCAACTAATCTTTGAAAAAGGAGCCAAGAATTTGAAATGGAACAAAGACAGTATCTTCAACAAATTGTTTTGGAACAATTGGATAACCACGTGTAAGAAATTAATGATTGTTCCATACCTCACACCTTACATAAAAGTCAATTCAAAGTGGATTAAGGATTGTGAGATTAGACCCAAATCCATAAAGTTCATTGAGGAAAACATAGGCAGACCACTTTAAGACTTAGACCTCAAAGAAGTCTCAATAATGATAGGATGCCAATGGCAACAGCTATAGCATCAAATCCAAATAAATGGAACTACATCAAACTAAAAAGTTTCTGTATGGCAAAAGAAACATGGGCCGGAATTAGAAGACAGATAAGTAAATGGGAGGAAATTTGTGCACTTAACACATCAGAGTAAAGTTTTATCTCTACGATATACAAAGTACTCATCAATGTTAACTCCACAAAACCTAAAAAAAATCCCATAAAAATTGGGAAGAGGAAATGTACAGGCACTTATCTGAAGATCAGCAGATGACCAATAAGCACATGAATAAACGCTCACCATCACTTATTCTTAGACAAATCCAAATCAAGACAACAATGACATATTATCTTACACCAGTGAGAATGGCACATATCAAAAATATCAAATATGGCAAATATCAAAAATACTGGGAACAATTCATATGAGGGGATGTGATGAGAAAGTAACTCTTCTCCATTACTGGTGAGGATTCTGCCTGGTCCAACCCCTATGGAAAACAGTATGGAGGTTTCTCAGTAAACTCAAAATTGAGCAGCCATATGACCCAAAAATCCCTCTCTCGGTTATATAGCCCCAGGACAGAAGCATTCATCAAAAAGAATGTATGCACACTGCTGTTCATTGTAGCACTCAGTACAATACCTAAGACAAGATGTCAACAACATCTAGATGACAACAGATGAGTGGATCATAAAGATGTGGTACATATATACATAGGAATTGTTTATCATATTATTTTTTAATCTCCATATGCACCAGTAGTATCATGTGGAATTGTTCCTTTTTGCATAGGGCATTA
>PVKC010018020.1:0-20521 GCA_004027635.1 Crocidura indochinensis
GAGCAATTTCTTAACAATGATCAAAGAGTGATTATAATAATGGTAAGTGATGTAGAAGGAAAAACAGCTAATTGGGATTCTGGCTAAAGAAACTCGAGCTAAAATTACTTAACCCTGAACAATAGTTTCTGCGTTACCTTCACTGAAATCCTATCTCTTTTTGCTTTGTTTCTTTTTGCTTGTTTGGACAGTGCTGGGCATCAAATCCAGGACTGCACACATACATGCAAAGCCAGTGCTTTGCCACTGAGCTGCATGTTCAGCTGAGATCCTGCTTGTAGCAGGACTTACAAATTTTTTTTTAATTTTACATATACAGTCACTAATTATGTAACTTGAGAACTCTACATTTGGACCTGCATCTTGTCTCTTACCATCCTACAGAAAAACAGAACACTGAATTCTAGTACTGAATGTATCATCTAGAGTGCAACATCAGATCTTCAAAAGAAAGCATAATTTCTATGCTGAAGCAGAAGCAACCACAGTTTAAGGGAACTGTTGGATCACAGTCTAGGTTAAAAAGGGTCATTCCCCTGGTTTTGTTGTTGCTGCTGTTTTTCTTTCTTTGCCAAGCCAGTAGCTTTCTGCTCATTCATGTATTTGTTGTCCTCCACGGTTGGATAGAAAGTATATGGCCAAACCCCACTGGAAAGGGCAAAGATGCTATAAAACCAAGACTAGTGCCAAGTCTTATAGAGTCCTTAATATGGAAAAACAAAGAACTCTTTTTCTTTTTTATATGAAAGAGGTGGCAGGTTAAGCAGAGAAAAAGCACTTATATAAGGTGACAGGAACTGGGCACAAAGAAGAGGAGTCTTCTAACTTTTGTAAAGGAGCAATCTTCTCATCTTTACAAGACTCAAAGGTTCCTTGACACTTTGAGGCTTTATGGAGGTAAAGTATGTTTTTTTCCAATTTGGATTTGGGAGTTTCCAAAGGGTAGGTGAGAGTCCCAGGACCTATTTCAGTGGCCCTCTCTCTCAGTCTGGCAGTCTTTCAGTTTGGCAGTGCCACCTACACCTCTTACCGAGAGTGACAAGGAAGAAACTGAACCTCTTCATGACCTTCGCGTTTCATGCAATTCAAGGTTCTCCCCAATTTCATCACCTTGCCTCTATCAGATTTTCTAGGTGGGGGGGCAGTTACTAATTCGATTTGATTAGATGGTTCTGATACATAGGGTGGTGGTGCTTGACCAGACATATTCTCAGTACATCTTGACATTTATGGAGGGCTGGGGGGGGCTGTGGTGGTGCCAGTGAGGGAGCTAGAGTTGGCATTTTCCAGGGCCTGTCTAGCACTCTTTCCTTTCTAGGTACCCATCTGTGCTGCCATTATGTTCCTTAGAACTGCTTTATTCATCCAAGACCTTCACAAACCTCATCTGGGAATCTTTCACTAGGGCCCTTCTTGAGGCTGACTAACTTCTCTCAGTAGCAGGCAAATCCATCCAAGATAAAAGCTGCTTATCTATGCTGATCTATGCACCATCTTAGTTATAGCTAAGTTATAGTTAAGTTATGCCACCTTAGCAATAGACAAGTCAGTTTTTTGAGAGGGTCCCTAATAAGACGAAGCTAACTGGTGAATCTCTGCCTCTAATGGTTGTATGAGGTTGTTGCTAGACTTTGGAGAATATAAATATTGCCTGGGTTACCATCTAACACTCCCTCTTTATGAAATACTGGGTCCCTGCCAGACATCAAAGCTGAGGAGGGATTTTTGGCAGTTTCCTGCGCTATCGGAAGTCACAGAAAAATTGCTCAGAGAATGACGTTTTGCTAGGGAGGAGAGCAGCAACAGAAGTTACACTTAGAGAAGGAATTAAGAGTTGGGGGATCCAGAGGTGTTGAATTTTGGTGAGCATGCTAGTAGTTTGATGACTTAGAGCTCGACACTGGCATTGTGATGAAATTCCTGATTTTGTGAGAGATCCCATTAGATTAGAATATTCTTGGTCAGAAATGGGCCTGCATTTCTCCAGATTTCTCTTCGTGCCCTCTTCTGAAGGCAGGATTGTCTGTCCTCAGCTTTCTGTGCTCTCACACTGTTGTGTCCTGGTAATGAAATCAGACAGACTGACTCCTCGCTATATTTTTTTTAATAAAACTCTGAACAAAATTGGGCATCTCTGAAGCCTGAAATTAAAGAAATAAGATGGAAGATTACTTATCTGTCAGTCTGCACCAAACTGCATCCCTGATACAAATTCTAGGAGCTGTTTGAAATCAGCCCACAATGTGTGGTTCTCCATCTGGACTTATTTTTTCTTATTTCCAATGAGAAGACACAGCATTGAGGAGGAAAAAAAAAAAAAACACAACACTTCATCTTCTGCTACAAACTACCTGGAAATCAAGCACTGAATCGGGTTTCTCATAGAGGTAGTTTTAGATAAAATCGTTTCTGAAAAAGTGCCCTTGGTTTAGAGTCTGTCACAATGTCATCAACAGTTGCTCTGTTATTGTCATTCAGCCATCTTCTTTTGGAGATTAGTGGTCTTGCATCTCTCTCTCTCTCTCTCTCTCTCTCTCTCTCTCTCTCTCTTTCTTATGGGCCACATCTGATGGTGCTCAGGGATTACTCCAGACTCTGCCCTCAGAAATTGCTCTTAGCTCAGGGGACCATATGGGATGCCTGGAATCAAACCCACATCCATCCTGGGTCAGCCACAAGCAAGGCTAACACCCTACTGCTGTGCTAGCACTGCGGCCCATCACACCACTCTTGACCTGACCCTGGTAAAGGACCATTACACATACCTGGCCTCAGTGAGTCAACCTGTTCAGCCTGCAAGAGCAACAGGCAAACACACAGGTGCTGTTAGTACCTCAATGACAGAAAGGACAGGTTACTCTCTATGAAAAAAGAATAACTGAGCAGCTAGCTTCTGGGGCACTGGGATATGGAGGAATTGGAATATTTTAGAGGGGATTATTGGAGCACTAAAGAACTCTAGGTTGCAATTTAAATATATAAGTGGGCTGTCTTGCTATAAAAGCAAAACTCTTGGTGTTAAATCTACAGGTAAAAGTTTTCTGTGCTCTGAAAAAGTCTGTATTTAGTCTTGGCTGTTATTTAAGAAATAGCATCTGTTTTTTTTCCCACTCTTTCCTACACCATTCCCTCTGTCTTCCACTCACCTTTCTCAACTTTCCTTTCATCATTTTCTCTACCTCTTTTTCCTCCCCTCTGTTTTTCCTCCCAAGAATCCCTCTCCCACCTTCCTTTTTTGTTTCCCCTCACCTATTCTTTCCTTCCTAGCCCCTCTCCCCTTCTCCATTTCTTCTCCACTTCTCCTGTCTCTCTTGTCTCTTACCTCATCTACGACCCAGAGAGGTTGCTGAGCAAGTGCAAACTGTTCCTGTTCTTTACTAAACTGTAGTATATTTTTAGGACTCTAAGTTCTCTTAACACTAACAGGAATTTGTTTCAGTTAAACTTTCCTGGCCCGCACTTACTAGATTTACTTCATTAGGTTAATCTTAAAGTAGCTATCTGTGGGTTACTGTTCAGTTCCTCCAAATATAGTATATTGACTCGATAGTGTTTTGAATCCATAAAAAATCAAGAAATTTAGAACAAAGGCATTTAAAAGAAACAATAAGTGACTGATGAGGGCACATTTTGTTTTCCACATTAAGAAATTGAATTAAATGGAGCATCCTTATTATAGCTATTTGGCTTAGAACAGTCACATACTCCCCCCATATCTGCATCTGAGCTTCTTTGTCTAGGTGTGGTCATGGAAGCTGCTATAGTCATTGATTCTTCTTTTATTCCCTAGATTTTAACAGTCAAATATTGAACAATGTCAGAGTTGGTAAATAGAATCCTGGATCAAATTGCTGAGGTGACCGAAATCAATTGGTGGCTTTTAATTTAATTTGTTTTCAGCCATTGGTTTGTGAAGACTTAAACTGACTCCGTGTTTTGCCTGATGGGTCTCCTTTCTCCTGAATTTTTAAAATTTTTTAAACTGAGTTTAAACCAGAAGGTCATTTCATGTGAATGTAATCATTTCCAAGAAAATCTGAACAATTTCTGCTTCTATTCAATATTGAGGATGTGCCTATCACTTTCTTATTCCTTTCTAATATTTTCTTTCATAAAGAAACTCAGAATTAGAAAGTCAGCTTAAGGTCATGTTTTTGGAGTAGGAAGGGGTCTTATAGATGAAATATTGGGGAGGGAGGGCCTGTCCTAGGTTGATTCTTGCTGAAAATTTTCCAATAACTGCATTATCTAACTCTGACTCCAATTTTCTCATGGGTTACATTATAGGCCACAGCAGTTCCTGTCTTAGCTGAAATAATTCTTTTGTTTTTGGCTGAGAGTTTTGTGAATTCTTTATTGTTTCCTCAGAACATTGCCAAAGGTATACATACAATCACAAACTTAATAAAAAAACATAATAGTTCAATGTTTACTGCAAAAAAGTGGTTAAGGTCCATATTCTACCACTTTTGAAGAAACAGTTATCATTTCTGCCTCCGAGGAAGCAAGAACCTTTTATTATTATGCCTCACATATGAACAATGAGAAACCCCCTTTAAACTTATATTGATCTGCAGGCTTTACCAACCCCAAACCCTACAAAGGGCATGTGAGCCCATAAAATGGAATAGCAATACTAATTAGACCTGGGATTTATGCTTAATAGTGCTTTCTAAGCACCTTCAACTAACTATCTCTCTTTATAGCTTGAGCCCAAAGAAGGCATGCATGAAAGAAATCTCATCAATATTAAGTGATGTGTTATAGGAATCCTTGAGGCCTCCCACATCCTGGGAATCATCTCACCTCTATGTGTGGCTCTTGAAAGTGATTGAAGTTTAGTCAACCCTGAAGAGAGGATATCCATCCTCAAAAAAAAATACAGCTTCAGCTCATTCTACATTAAATAGAGTTATCATCTTTCTCTTAGGTCCCTAAGTCATCAGAAGTTCTGTTGATCTTGACAGATAAGAACTCTGTGCTTTACCCCAGGGTTAGCATGTTGTGGTGCCAGCAACTACAAAAGAGAGACATAGCAGCCAGAAACAGAGGGACAAAATAGTAATCCAGAGCACAGCTGCCGACATCTTTATATTCCTCCCATGTCACTTTATTAGCAGTCAGTGGTCATGTCTGGTGTTTGAAATAGAAAGTGTGCCCGTCTCTCTTCCTAGACCTGGTTTTCTTTGTGTAAATTTAGAGCTTGGAATGTGGTATGAAGAAGGCTCGCATAACAGTCTTTGTATAACTTGGTGGGTAGTTTACTTATCTAGGTCAGTGGGAAGAGCTATTTACTGGCTAGGATGTAGTCAGACAAGTAGGTCTGGCCAATTCCTGGTCTTTGAAGGAAGAAAAAAAAAGATCATTTCTGCCTGATGTAGTCCAAGAGATAGAGGAAATAGTTCAAATTTTGAAGTGATACAGGCTTGTTGTGACATAGAATTTTATTCTTCAAGAGGCTGAAACTGAGAATCTCTTGAGTTGATTAAAAGATGAACAGATCCTCAGCAGATATCTGAGTATCTGTACATCATCTCTTTCACTGGAAATGAATCACCAATTTTTGCCTGTTCTGCTTCCCCCATTGAGTTTAGAATAGAAATCTCAGCTTTTCCGTGGATTTTCCTGATATTTCTCTCCTGACTAAACTCATCTCTATTTCTCTTTGCCTACTATTTTACTCTACTCCAACCAAACTCTGCTTTTATTTCTGTCTCTCCAACTCCTTATCTGGTTTATCCAGTAGCTTCTTTACACTACCAGACCTGTCTAAACTCACAATGTCCCCATCTCTGGAGAAATATTAGAAATTTTAAAAATATTTCTCCCATTGCCATTACTATTTCTTAATTAATAATATTGATGAGAACACCTTTTTACAATCCTATGGGGCTACTTCCTCCACTAAAAGTTGCCAAAGATAAGAATTTCATTTTTATCACTAAGTTCTTCCACTAGCAATAATAGAGAGTGGCATGTAATACAATTCAAATTATAGAGATTGAATAAAGAAAATTCTGCGAGTGGAAGTTTTCAATATGACTCATTTGTGAATATGAACATGTTTGCTTCCTGATGCATACTTTGTAGGACCTGAGCATCAAAACGTTTGCTGTATCAAAAGTATTAGCCTGGGGGCCGGGCGGTGGTGCCCGGTAAGGTAAGGTGCCTGCGCTAACCTAGGACAACCGCAGTTCGATCCCCCGGTTCCCCATATGGTCCCCGTTGCCTGCCAGGAGCGACTTCTGAGTGAGTAGCCAGGAGTAACCCCTGAGCATCACCGGGTGTGGTCCAAAAACAAAAACAAAAAAAAATATTAATCTTTGCATTTTCTTCTTCCCAACCCTGGGTGTCTGGGGCAAATGGGTTGGAATTGAGTTTATGAATTAGAGATTCAACTTTGACTACTGAAAGAAAAAACTCTACAGAACTGTTCACCTTTCTCTTTTTTTTTTTTCAAATTGGTTTGACACAAATTATGACAAAGCCTTTTATTTGTTCCTCTTTAAAAACATCTATGCTTTATTGAAAATGAAGCAATACTTTTAATTTTCTCTTCAGTGTTCCTTTTCCTTTTCTGTCACTTGGAAATCATTTATTCTTTTTTAAATACAATATAAAGATATTTCAACTGGCTCAGAAATTATATATTAATTTTTATGTTTTTCTACCTTTCTCACATTTCCTGACACTTTTCAGTGATTAGAGGGCATGTGTCTATTCTAAGTATAGAAAATTAAGATTGCTGTAGGAAAAATAATAAGGAAAGTGAGTAGCTAATTATAGTCTTGTTTTTATTTATAAAATTTCTTTTTTTTGGGGGGGGGGTCACACCCGGCAGTGCTCAGGGGTTACTCCTGGCTCCATGCTCAGAAATTGCTCCTGGCAGGCACGGGGGACCATATGGGGCACCGGGATTCGAACCGATGACCTTTTGCATGAAAGGCAAATGCCTTACCTCCATGCTATCCCCCGGGCCCCTATTTATAAAATTTCTAAACTGGTACTTGTATCAGGAATCAGTCATAAAATGATTTATTTGAATCGAAGGTTTTGTGGGAAAATGAACTTTCCATTTAGAGTTTATGTAGCAACCAAACTTAAAAAGAAGCAAAAAATGGGGCTATGGAGATTAGGAGTTAAGGAACTTGCCTTGCATGTTATCAACCTGAGTTTAATCTTAAACAAACACATAATGACCTCTGCACACTGCCAGGTGTTGTCATAAAACAAAATAAAAATTAAAAAAGCATCATGGATGATAGTGGAAACAGCAGAAGACCTTGCCAGCAGGAAGTACAGATAAATTTTAGTGAGGTATAAAACTGAAAGGGCAAGTTTGGGCTCCAGTGGGGAGACAATAAAATGCAGAGGTGGTTGAGTACAACCAAGGACCTAGAAGTCATGTGGAAGCCATGCCAAAGTTATACATGCCCTTTCTTTTTATTCACACCCTGTAAAAGTCAGCTGGGAAACTCTGGTCTGTGTTAGGAGGGAACTTTCCTTCTGAGTGATATGGAATTTAACTCTCAGCAGGTTGCTATGTACATTCTATGACTTTGTAAGGTTTTTAAATTACTATCTTTAAAGCCACCCTGGACATAAAGACTGTGGTTCTTGGCTTTGTGAGAGACTATCCTGAATGGGTCAGGAGAGAGAGAACTCTGTCCCAGTCTTTGTTAACAGATCAGCCCAAAGAGGTCTCAATTCCAAGAAAACCTGTAATGTATTTTGGGATCACCCTGGCTTTGATAAAATAAAAAAATAAAATGTTGCAATCAGTTTTTAACTTATTTATATGTTTAGCTGCAGTAGCATTGTATTATGTCATTATATAGGGTTCAGGTGTACATCATTATAAGTCAACATCTGTGTGTATTACTGTTAGTTCTCCATTAAAAATTCTTTTCCATGTATTCTTTACCTAATTGATATAATTTTCTCAGTTTATTCCCTTTCTTTTTTTTTCCTTTTTGGTAACAACTCATTGATCTTATAATCCAAAAGTTTAAGTGTTTTTTTATTTGCTTCCTTTGCTGTATTTTTCTATAGTTTACATAAGAGTGAAATTATATGTAGTTTGTATTACTGATTTACATCACTAAGCATAATGCATTGCAGATCCATTAATATTGTGCAAAGGCAGAATTTTTCTTTCATGTTCTCTTTCTTTTTCTTTCTCTTTCTTCTTCTTCCTTCCTTCCTTCTTTCCTTCTTTCTTTCTTTCTTCTTTCTTGTCTCTCTTACTTTCTTTGAATCCTCCGTCTTTTTCTTATTATTCTGTCTCTCTTTTCTTTCATTTGATTTGAAGTACCATATTCAGAGGTCTTTAGGTATTTCACTAGAATGTGCTCAGTAATCATTCCTGGCAGTGCTCAGGGGACCATATATATGGCTGTAGATCAAACTCAGGTTAAGAGCATGCAAAGTACTTTAACTTTGCTTTAAGTTACTTTACCTACATTACTATCTTCTGGTCTTCGTATTTCTTTTCTTAAAACAGTTGAATAGTATTTCACTTTATTTTATTGTTTTTGGATGAACATTTGGGTCGTTTCCAACTCCTGGCTATTGTAAATAATGTCATAACCAGTATAGGGTGCACCACATGTCTTCAAATTATTTTCAATTAATTTTAAGGTAAATACCTAAACGTGGGAGAACTCAATTACAGGAAATTTAAATTTCAAAATATTTGAGAAATCTCCAAACTAGTTTTTTTTTTTTTTTTGGTTTTGGTTTTGTTTGGGGGCTATAGCTCATAGTCCTCAGATATTACTCTTCACTTTATACTCAGGAATTACTCCTGATGGGTCTTATGGAATGTCTGAATGAAATCCAGGTCGGCCACATGCAAGGCAAACACTCAACCTGCCATATTATCACTCCAGCCTCCAAAACTACTTTTTACAATTCTGTCACCAGTTCCATTCCCATGCACAATGTACAACAAATCTTCCCTTCTTTCCCAGCATTGTCTTTAAAAAAAAAAAAAAACAGAAAAATTTTTATATCCTCTTGTGATTTTGTTTTGCATTTCTCTGATAACAGGAGACAAATATCTTTTCATGTGCCTGTTAGTCATCTGTATATATTCCAGTGGTATTTATTCAAGTCATCTGTCCATTTTATTTTTGGATATTGTTGCATATTTTGTGCTGAGTTCTATGAGTTCGGAAAAAAACATGCTTTAAAATATAATGTAGAGTTCCTAACGGAAAATAATTACTGGCTATGAATGTCATCACCACATAACATGGACGAGTGAAGACTGGCACCCCAAAGTTCCCACACGGGATCTTAGAGTGGATATTTAGTACTGTTGAAGTGAGCTGTTCCTTGCTTACCTTAATTCCTGTCGACTCATAACTCTACTATCTATAAGGTTATGGAAGACACTGGACAGCAATTCAGCTGTATCATTATCATCATCAAGATGGCACCCTGTAATTTACTTTAGTCTATTCTGCTTCATCTACCATCAAACGAGTCACCAGTTTTTATGACCTTCTAAGGAAGAAGCTATGTAGGGGTTCCTTTTATTTCTAGAGGGGAGAAAAAGCTGGCATTTAATTTTTCATTCTAATGCTTCAGTAAGTTACTGGGGGCACTTATTAACTAACCACTGGCTGGTCCATCCTTATTATTCCATTCTAACAAGACCCATTACACCTGGCCCCTGTTTAACACTGAAATACTAAAAGTGCCATCTTTGGGAGGGCAGAATCCAGGGCAAGCTGAAGAGGGTATGGCAAGGCTCCAGGACCCACTCTCTGAATTCTCTCTAAATTCTCTGTTGCTTTACAACTGTCTGCAGTGCATCTGTTTTCTCCTTGCCTGGGGCAGCAGCTGCTAGGAGTTGACAATCTAGGAGGAACAAGGACACACACTTGTCAGTCCCCCCACTGCCTTCTTCCTACTGCCTTTCCCATCCTCCTTGAGAACATTTTTTTTTCTGTTCCTGTTTCATTTCTGTGTTTCCTTGTGGGGCAGGGAGAGAAGGGGTGAGAATAGGGGTGGATGAGTGGGCAATACATTTTGACCTGCTGCCTGCCTGGGAGTGCTTCAGCCTCTACAAACTCTCTCTTTGGAAGGAGAACTGGAGTTTGGTTCCCAGATCATGTCGACAGGCTCAGTGATTATTTACAAGCAGAAACCTCTCCCAGGCCTGGGGATGCTTTTGCCTTCCAGGCTGCTTTCTGGGCAAGGGTTAATCTTACAGGAGGGTGTGGGGCTGAGCCCAGTTCTCCCCTTTTTCTCACAGGCTGATAGGCTGCCGGCTTTACCAAATTAGGAGTGTGTGAAGCTTCAGCTACAGCTGCAGGAGCTGGCATGCATGCCTGTCAGTCTGAACATGCAGGTGCTATATTTAGCAACTCGCAGCTTCATGTGGGAGTGGGTTTGGAGAATGCAGATGTGTAATGAATCTCTCCTCTGCAGTTCCCTGGCGGCTCAAACCCTGGCAGAGCCTGGCCCTTCCTCCCTCCTCAGGATTGTCTGGCTTGCATCATTTGCCAGCCCTGGACGGATAATTCAGTTCCTTTCATCTCGGCTGTCTTTTGAACATGGAGGAAAGAAACGTGACTGTTGAATGAACCATCTCCCCAAATGTTGTAAACAGTGATTTTTCTTCCTGCAGTCTGAACCTCCTCCCCCGATCACGTTCACTAACCGCTAATAGGACAAGTGGAATCGTTTTATTTCCACATGGTTTCCCTATGTAGGTACTACATAAAAGAAATTGCAGCCCCTTGGTTTTTGCAGGCAATGGCACTCACGGGATATTATTTAGTGTTACCAAAGCCCTGGAGTCTGGAAATGCTCATTTTTTAAAATGAAATGTAATTGTGCACATGATGATGACATTAGAACGGATTTTTCCTAAATTTATCCAAATCTACACACTATAGCAACATTCTATGGGGCAGCATTTAAGGAACAAGGCTTGTAGGTAAATTTAACTTATTTGCATCAAAGTAAATGCCTCCTTAAACTGGCTAGTAGGAGCTCTGTTTTAAGGGTAATTAGTTTATCTCAGAATAATCAGCCCCAGGGGCAGCTATTGTACTAGCTCGCTCCATTTCTCTCTGCCTCTCTCCACCTCCTTCAGCCTCTCTCCCAAATTTTGCTGTCTTTTTAACTTGAAAGGATTGGCCAAGGTCATTTCGGGGAAAGACATGGAGCATAGACAGGATAAAAGATTCTCCTTGTGTCCATCGATCTACTTGATACAAAGCCTCTAATTCTCTAATTTGTTTTAGTTGGGTAAAGTTTTAGTCAAATTATTTTATGAAATGAAGAAACTTTTTTTTTGTTGTTTGTTTTCTTTGGGGGCACATCCAGAGGTGCTTTCAGGTTTCTCTTGGCTCTGCACACAGGGGTCACACCTAGTGGGTTGGGGTATGGGATGCCAAGGATTAAATTCAGGTCAGCTAGCATGCCAGGTAAGTGCCCTACCCACTGTGCTATCTATCTCTCTGATGCCATTGAAGCTAGACTAAACATTTAATAAAATGCTTTACCAATGGCATGTTTAACCACTGTCCACTGCAGCTGGAATATTTTCACTTTAGAGTTGAACATAGGATGAAATAATTGGGCTGTTACAATAGCTTTGATAGAAAAGAACCAAATGCAGAATAATTTATTATGTATAATTTATTCTGTATTGCTAACTATTTGGTCAGCTGAAGACTTTTTATATACTGCAGAAGGATTCTTTCAAAAAAATCTTAGGAAAAATAACTGGGTCAGGGCTCTCTTTGGTGAGAGTCACAGGACTAATATTACTATTCAGCAAAAATTGTGATCTGTAAGTCAAAAAGACACATGGGGCCGTGATATGGTCAATGAGTTAATCACAGCACTTCAGTGCCAATTCAGAGGTCCTAGAGGTCTAGGGGTTGGGGGAGCAGTTATTGGGGTGAACTAGAGAAGGAGACTGTGTATTGAGAGCTAGGGGGAAAAAAAGCCCAGGAAGAAATTGAGTCAGAGGAAGAGATCAGTTGAGGTGACTGCCTCTGGTGGAGGCAGCTGAAAGTATGTTTAGAGATGGCTGAGGCAGGCTATCCTGTGCCAGTATTATGTCTATAGAAGAGCAAATATCTGGGCCAGAGGTAATATGGTATTTGGGAAGGGGAGGGAGAGAGACAAAGAATAGCTGGGGAGCACAGGGCAGGGATGCATTCAATAAGGAAATGAAATGTGCATGATTTCAAAACAAGGGTTTAGGCAAAGACAAATCATCAGAAATCTAGTTTCCAGATGATTGTAGCTCATAATAATGCTGATGATAAGTGAGGTTTATTGCGGTTATGCCTAGCACTGAAAAACATTGCACTAACCACACTGCATGCATCTCTCTTCTAATTTTTATAGAAATCTTGAGTCGATTTGTTTGTTTTCATCTTTAAGAATCTTTTTTTTTTTTTTTTTTTTGGTTTTTGGGCCACACCCGGTGACGCTCAGGGGTTACTCCTGGCTATTTGCTCAGAAGTTGCTCCTGGCAGGCACAGGGGACCATATGGGGAACCGGGGGATCGAACTGCGGTCCGTCCTAGGTTAGCGCAGGCAAGGCAGGCACCTTACCTGCAGCGCCACCGCCCGGCCCCCTTAAGAATCTTAAGAAACTTAAAGAAAAATAGAATCTGAAGGCACTTGGGCACAGAGAGGTAATAGATTCATTTGTGGTGAAGCTTATTTGATAATATTCACCTTTAAGTCTTATGGCTAAAATCCCCCAAATTAATTACTTCTCCATATTGACCATCCAAAGACTCTATGTTCTTGAAATAAGTTTAATATTTGATCATAAGGATGAAAGTTCTTTCAAGAACTATTCTATTCTTTTTTTTTCCATTATGGCCCTGATAACTGTATTTCGTAAACAAAGTACTTACCGTATATAAGGAAAATCAATTTAAAAAAATCTCTCTAGGAATACTGTGAGAGTCAAATACATAATCTTCAGGAGCTGGAGAGATTTTGTAGGCGTTAAGGCATGTGGCCAACCTGGGTTCAATATGTAGCAGTGTATATGCTCCCTCCACCTCCTCCCACACCCCAGTATTAGCTGTATTTGTCTCTGGACAAGACAGAAATAAGTCCTGAGCATAGCTGAGTATGTCCAATGGAAAAAAAAACACAGCAAACAATCATGAAAACAAACCTTGGTTAAATCTAAATCTTTATTAAGCCAATGAGGAACTGAGGGTAAGGAATATGAAAGTTAGGTTGAAGACTTGATATCAGAGGAGCTGTTAGGGAGCAGTAATAGCTTCCCAGGTGGACATGGCAATAAAGGGTATTCTAGGTAGATGTGAAAATGAGGAATTTCTTGGAAGTATGAGTCATCTGGAATCTATCTACCAGCAGACTAGAATAGGTGAAGTGGTGAGAAATGAATCTGGGAAAACAGCTTATAAAAGATATTACTTGTCAGAGTGAGGATTTTAAGGTTCTCTGAGTACTGATGAGAATGAAAATCCTCTTGTACTGAGATTAATATTATCAGATTCTGGAGGAATAATTTTATAGGTCATTATAAAAAATGATGTCTTGGAAGAAAGGTAAGATCCTGAGACAAACAGCTACTATATCTATCCTGATAAGATCCAGACTCAAAGTCCACCCTTGTCCTGCAATGTTATAGCTTTTTCTAAAACTAGATAAACCATCTTCCTTTGCCCTATAACACCCTTTGCCCATTAATCTGAACTTCTAATGAAAACTTGTCTCAGTACTCAAGATTTCCAATTTCCTTTCAACCAGCAAGAATTAAATTAAACACTATTGACATCTAGGCTCTTAAAATAGAAACTCATTTGAAAGGATCAGCAGTCAGAATAGCACATATTATCACCCCCTGTTTTTTGTCTCTGCCATCCTCACTTGGGTCAGGAAACAGGATGTTTCTTCAAGGTCAATTTCCCTGATGAACCCTCTTTATAGTGGAGGGTGAATATTCTACCTCTTAATAGAGGAGGAAACCTCAAGACCAATCTGACTACTTTTGGCTTCCATTTGAAAGGGACTCCTTAAACTTGAATTAGATAAAGAATTGGGCACCTGTCAATGGTCAGGAGCACTGTGATCCCTATTGGTAAGGGAGTACCTCCTTATTCTAAAGTTCCTCAGTACCCTCTCTCCTCTCTCCACCTTCCCCTGTCCCTCTTCTCCACTAATTAGTTCAAATTGTAAACAGGAAATAAATAAATACTGTCAGGTAGAAGAACCTCATCTTCTTGATGTAAGATACCAATAAATCTGGTGTCACCTGTGCCCATCAGAGGTTTGTTCTGGCACATGTGCTCTGGATTCTGTACTCTGGGCTCCTTTTTTTTGTTTGTTTGTTTGGGGCATGTGGACAGATGGAAGTAATCTAATAATCTTTGGCCAACACCGAGGAACCATTGGAAGTTAGTGATCACAAATTTAAAGTGAGCATGATCAGTATGATTTTTTTTTCTCAACATTTTTAGCTGCAGTGGTTCAGGTGAAAAATAGACCTAAGAGTAATTTTATGAAAAGAAGTCAAACTTGCGGTAAGGTGGGGATATATTTCAAGTAGTAGAGCACATGCCCAGCATATGTTCTGCTCCCTCAGATAAACACTGTTTGGAGTAGCCACTATGAAGAAGAAAGAATGTGGGGGAAAAAGAGAAAGCAGAGGAAGAAACAAAAGAGAACGAAAGAGAAAGAGAATCTCCATAATTTCCCAGTTTTACTCTGGCAGATGAATTTGCTTTCTGCTTTATTTTCCAGTTTTATGCATGCACACAACAATAAAGAATGGCTATGCCACATACAACTGAATCTGCTCAATGTTCTGTCCTATTAATTCAAGGCTTTGTTACAGTAGGCACAGTAGGCCACCCCCTCCATGTGTGAACCAATCTTCCCTCATCTCTTGCCTTAACACTTCTGCTGTATTCTTGCATCGTGATCACCCCCCTCCTTATATTATCATGGCAGCTTATAAGAGTAAGTCTCCTGTAAAAATATCAGCTTATCAGCAATATGGTCACAATTAAACTTTTCTTGAGGCCCATGGGAGATAGCTCATCAGAATGAAATACATGCTTGCATGTAAATGGTTTGTTCCTTGACACTAAGCCAGACATGATCCAACCCCCGAGCTTTACAATGGGGGTAAATCCCAAGTGTGGCCCAAAACTTTACGACGAATGGCAACTGAATTAAATTTAGAATGAACTGAATTTTTTTAAACTACGAAAACTTTCCTGGTCTCACATTGTCACTCGATTTCTTACTTCCTTTTATTGCAAGTTTCTTTGGGAGTAGACCATACTTGACATCTCTAATTTAACTCTTATTCTTTTTGAATCCAGTCCAACCATGCTTTTACTATATATCTCCAAGAATCCTGTTCTTAATGAAATCCACTAACAGTCTGTTAGTTGTCAAATTGAAAAGCTAATGCTGAGCTTCATTCTATTAACAGCATGACCATGCTTTTCCTTGGTACACTTGCTTTCACCTGGTTCACACTTCACACTTCACACTTGTCTAGTATTCCACCCACCTAATTAAGTCCTGAAAGATTCATTAACTGAGTTCTTTATTTGCCAAATCATAGACATTGGAGAGGGTCAGAGAAAGGTATGCACTTTGTCACCGTTGTCCTCTGGGTGGTTTCATCCAATCTTATGGTTTTAAATGACATATACGTTGTGTAGTGGAGATAGCTCAAAGGACTGGAGTGCATTCTTTATATGCAGGAGACCTGGGTTCAGTCCCTTGCAACAAATGATTTTATGGGGCCCGGAAAGATAGCACAGCAGTGTTTGCCTTGCAAGCAGCCAATCCAGAACCTAAGATGGCTGGTTCGAATCCCAGTGTCCCATATGGTCCTCCGTGCCTGCCAGGAGCGATTTCTGAGCTGATAGCCAGGAGTAACCCCTGAGCACTGCTGGGAGTGGCCCAAAAACCAAAAAAATAAATAAATAAATAAATAAATAAATAAATAAATAAATAAAAGAAAAGATTTTCTGAATACCACTGGGAATAGTCTTGAGTGTTATTGGATATATGTTGGGCTCTGGCAGTCCCCCGCCCCCAAGGGTAATGCAAGAGTGGGTAAGGGTCTTGCCTGTAGTCTATGAGGCCGGACTCGGGAAGAGTGGGGGAAGACTGCAAGCCACAGACCACTTGCAGGGAAGAATTGTCTGGCAATATCTTCATTTATTGAAGGTAAAGACTGGTATTTTTTTGTTTGTTTTGTTTTTGTTTGGTTTGGTTTTGGGTCCACACCCAGTGGTCACTCCTGGCTCTGCCGAGGCTCAGAAATTGCTCCTTGTTTGGGGGGACCATATGGGACGGTGGGAGGATGGAACCATGGTATCTGTCCTAGCTTAGCTGCGTGCAAGGCAAATGCCCTACCAATGCGCCACTGCTCCAGCCCCAGGGATGAGTTTTGTAAAGGCAAACTTTAGGTAGGGGTGAAACAGAATATGGGTAATACAACTTTACATTGTTTAGGCATTACAGCAACCAAACGGTATGTGAAGACAGAGCCGTCAACAAGGTACATGGCATCATTAATTAAGATGGCATGTAAGGATAGTGGTTACAATGCTCATGGCATCATTAAACCAGATAGTATGTAAAGATAACAGTTGCAATGCTTATGTCACTATTAACCTAAATTGTTAGTAAGGACAGGTTGTTTTGACTGGATGACTTTCTCCTCAGCTCATCCTGCACTCGCAACAGCAGGAAACACAAGTCTCTAAACAGAGACATTTTTTTATATTCAAGGTCAGTGTGCAGAAATCCCCGTATTTTCCAGCTTCTCTCCCCCACAGATATAGGCTGCCAAAAACATATTTCAAAATTTATATGTGTATTCTGATTACTTCTTACATTATATCTTGCCATGGCCTTTTTTTTCCTGTGTAGAAATATTTTCTCTAATGTTATTCAGTTCTTCAAACAATTAAGTCCAAATCTTTATTCTTCATATATTTCAACATTCTTTGAGGAAGTAGTTTTCCTCATCACCATAGGCAACATCCTTCTTTTTTTTATATAATTTTTATTTTGATCCTAGTGACTTACATAGTGTTGACAGTAATATTATAGGTACATATTTACATAATATCAAAGGGGTTCCCATCACCGATTTGTCCTCCCCACACCTCCATGTTCATCCTACCTCCCATATCCTCCTCTGTCCCTTCGTCCCCCCAGGGCTGATAGTATATGTGGTCCCCTCTGTACCCAGCTTACTACCTAGTAGTCTTGGTCTTGGTGCCTCCCTTATTCCCCCCTCTAACTGGGAGGCAGGAATAGATAGTTCAAGTTATGTGGATTTGTTTGAAGAAGAGAAAAGTAGTAAACTGGGGTAAAAGTCTAATATGTAGAAAATGGGCAGAATCCTTCTAGAGGCTCTCATCGAAGGTTTGAGAAATGAAAAAGAAAAAAAAGGTGAAACACCCCAACAGTACAAAAAGAAATTTCAAATATCTAGTGAGCACTCCAGCGATAACGATAGGCACCACAATAAAAGTCATGGTCTTGAGTTAACAAATATGGCAGAGCACATAAAGAAAGAAACAAAAAGAAGAATAAAAAACATATAACCATAAATTGGGACAACGACTTCAATACCCACTCCAAAACAAAGATCCTTCTTTTAGATTCTAAGAACAAATGCCTTGAGGCCATTATTGTTATTGTGGTGATGTTGATTTACAACATAATATGTTTTTGAAGGAGACATCACACCTCTTGATGCCATCCTTAATATCATTCTTTCTCTACATACATTTAATTCATCAGTAAATTTGTTGGCTTTACCATCAAAATATTTCAAATATACAAACACTTTTGACCATCCCTGCCATTAATAACTTGACTATGTCATCATCTGATCTTAGTTAATTCAATAACTTTTTTAAAAAATATTTTTATTGTGATCAATGTGAATTACAAGTCTTTCACAGTTATATTTAAGGTACATAGTGACAGTGAATTAGAGCAAGTCCCACCACCAGTGTTGACCTCCTTCTGCCACTGTTCCCAGCATGCATCCCATACCTCTACCCTTAGCCTCTGAACTAGTTATACTAGCCCCTACTAGTATAACAGGTTCCCCCCCCCCTTTTTTTTTATATAGCTTGTGTTTTTTTAATATAGCTTGTGTCTTGGGTCTCTTGATTCTATTGTTATTGACTTTGGATTGGGTATTTATATTTCTACTCAATGCCCTGCAATAACTTCTTAACTGGTCACTTGTTTCATTATAGTCTATTGCTGGTAGTATAGCCAGAGTGACATAAAATCAAATTAGATCATTTGTACCCTGCATCAAATCTACTATTTTTTCCAATCAAACCCCAAATTAACAAAACTCTACCAATTCTCACTCTTTTCTATCTCTAGTATCTTCTGGCTTCCCACATGTTGACCTCTCTGATCTCCTGTTGCTCCTTCATATGTCAAATGTATTCTTACTTTGGGATCTTTTCAGTCTTTTCTTATTTTTTAATATCTTTATTTAAACACCTTGATTACCGATATGATTGTAGTTGGGTTTCAGTTACGTAAAGAACACCCTTCTTTTCAGTCTTTTCTTATGCCCAATAGCATTTTCCTATATGACTTCATGGCTCAATTCCATCAAAAGGTTTTTTAAAAAAAATGTTACCTTTTCCTGTTACCCCCACTTAGGGGGCCACATACCAGCCTAATTTTCTTCCAGAAACTATCTGCCAAAATGCCCGCTTAGTGGTCTATGATTCATGGATCTTTTGCGTGGATGGTTGGAGATATTTTCTGTTTTATTCACCACGTGGACGACTCTGCTCTCTCTCTATAACCAGGCCTCAGTATTTCAGACAAAGAGAACACAGTTCCCAGAAAACCGCCAAAAGGAACCTGCTGAGTTGTGATCTCTCTCTCTCTCCCTGTACCTTGAAGGTATCAGGTTTCTCTACCTGCCACTTCATATTCTAATTCTAGCTCTGATCTCATTGGTTCAATCCTTCTTCCTTTCTCCCTGGCTACGCCCCAAGAACCTGGCTTTTTAAGGTGAACTCAGATAATAAAAGCTCTCTCTGGACCCTTCCTCACCACTGGTCACACCATGTAATTTTGTGTGGTCTCAATTACTTTTATTTCATATTTCAAAATTCATATTTCATATTTCGTCCGATTCGTGTTCCCCTTTGAATCCCAGTGGTAAAATTAATATCCACTAAGGCTTTTGTTTTAGGGACTTTTGATCATAATTTATGAATTAAAAGTTCGCAACATTTTCCTCTGGGTCTTTCTTCACCAGTTTACTTTCCTATTCTCTCCCCCCCCCCCCTTTACTTAAGCCTACAGCACCCGGTATTCCCAGGCCGTCTCCCACCCAAGTACTAACCAGGCCCGATCCTGTTTAGCTTCTTAGATCAGATGAGATCGGGTGCGTTCAGGGTGGTATGGCTGTAGACACCTACTCCCTCTTTTTCTTTTTCTTCCTCAGGTTTATTTCTTTTTTATTTAGTAGTTAGAACTAACCACTGCATGTTTTGTTTATTTATCCTATGATTGACCTCTTCCATTGGAAGCTAAACTCTATAGACCAGGACTTCAAAAATATTTTGCTTCTTATTAACTTTAGCAAGGATGTAGCCCCATCCCTGGGTACAGGTAACTATCTGAGCCCTGCCCATTCATGGGCAGGGCCTGGGGAACCGGATATTAAGTTTACTTTACCTGCAAGGCCCTGCCCATTCCCTGGGAGGGGTCTTGGAAGGGTATATAGGTCTGTGGTCTCTGGCTTTCTGCTCTTTTGCCATTTGGATCCTTTGGATCCTGGCCAGTGTGTAGGTCAGAGGTGACATGGAAGATGTAGGGCTAGCTAAGAATAGCAGGCTTGAATGATAGCAGCCACATCTGATGACTAGGGCTAAATAAAGATGTTATCTCTCATGATGCCTGCCTGTGAGTGAGATTTCTACCTGCTGCTCTCATGAACCTCCAGACCAGCCGGTTAGTGGGGGGTTTGAAGCTACGTGGCCTGGGATGGCAGACCAAGGCCTTCATCGCCATCCAAGTCCATACTAAGAGCTGTTTTACTTCACAAGGAGTTATTCTAAAATATTCTAAAGCAATGTAGCTATTATAAAAACTCTCTGCCTGGTTTCCCTTTCCTCCTCTCACCCTTTTTAAGTTGTAAAAACCCACCCAGGCTTGATTAGGGAAACACCTAAGCTTAATTAACATAAATTAACCTAACTACTTCACCTGTCACCTCTGAGCCGTGATAGACGGCCACCTGATCCCTCAGTATGGAGCAGGCGCCACTCAAGGGCCTGCAAACAACACCAACAAACAGACGCTTGTGTTAGTCTGACTGTGACCCCGATTTTTACCATGGAATCTCAATACCATCTCGGGCCCAGAGAACCAGACAAGCCATGCTGGGGGGTCCAGACAGACAGCTCCCAGTGCCCAGCTAGTCCTGATCATTAATATTGAATGGACCCCAAACACAAAAGTTAATCTTTTG